>VYZP01010459.1:1743-66610 GCA_013400635.1 Hypocryptadius cinnamomeus | reverse complement strand
GGGGGTTTGCCTTGGGGGGGTGGATTTTTTTTTTTTTTTTTTTAAGGCTTACTCATGCAAGCAAGGTGCTTGTTAGTGAACTAGAAGACCCGAAAAGAAGTGGAAATAAGTAAATAAGTAGGGACAGGCTGTAAAGGAGATGTGTAAAAGCATTGCTTAGACAACCAGATGGCCTTATAAGATTAAATGACTTGTTACATCAGCAAGGGCAGTGGTGGATATTCGCATTCTCATACATTGCCTTTAGAATGGCTTCTGACACACTCTCCCACAGTGTTTGCATGTGGACCAGAGGAGCTATGAGTAACGTGAATGGACTGTTTGGTGGTTTGAACTGGATAGATCACTGTACTCAGAGCAGGTACTCAATGTTAATTTGTAAAGTGGCTAAAAGTAGTACCCTGTAAGGTGATATTGGGGCTGATGTTCAGTACCTTCATAGCTAATTATTAGTCAATGTTGCTCTATGGGGAAAAGAATTAATATACTGCAAGATAGAGCCTGGGTTCAGAATTTGGCTGACAGAAACCTCAAGCTCTTTGACAAGGAGAAGTGCAAAATTCTCAGCTTTGCTGAGAGAGATCCTTGGAATCAGTGGTGTGTGAATGTGAGCCAGCAGTGAATTCACAATACAATTATGGCAGCTTGCATGCTAGCCTATGGTAGGAGAATGTGGCCACCAAATTGAGGAAAAATTTGTCCTCATTACGTGCTAAAGCAGCTGCTGCAATACCGTGTCTGATTTCGGGCTCTTTGATTTCAGAAGGATGGTAAGAAACTATCCCGAAGAGACTATAAAGAAAATTAGGAGTTAGGAACATGTTTCCTAGAGCAGTTGTGAAACCTTTCTCCTTGAAAGTATTCAAGACTTCCTCTGGACAAAGCCATGACTAACCTGATTAGAACTAGTGTTGTCATTAGTCCTGCTTTCAGAGGGAGGCTGGACTAGGTGATCTCAGGAAGCACTTTTAAAACAGCTTTTCTATTGTTCTTTAAAAGACAAGGAAGAAGTCAGGTGAAGGAGTGTGAGAAAAGTATTTACATGGCTCATAATAGCAACTGAAGGAGTAGGCATTAGGAGAATGATACAGAATCCAGTGTTAGAGACTCATAGGATGACAGAGTGAAAGTATAGGGAATGTGCTGAGTTGACAGTGGTGACATGATAACAACGTGATCTTTACAGCAACACTGCATTTCTCTCAATGCTATTTTTAGTCAATAAAACATTATAAGACTGAAACCAACAGAACAAGCCCCACTATTTTCTGAGCTTGAAATGAGGGGAAAAAAAAAATCAAGACAGGCATCTGCTGCAATATTTTGCAAGTATGTTTCCTATAAAACTGAACATCTTGCAAGCTGAGCAGTTATTTACCTTCTCATGAGCTCTGTTTCCAGAACAGGTGTCTCATGGACTTGCCCTTTACTTTGTTGTTATTTTTGCCGTGGAATATGTGTCCTGAGTTGTCTTCTGGGCTTAAACATTGATTCATTCTTACTCATGTTTGAGGATTTTTATATTTGAGACTTAACATGTCATAGTCTTGAATGACTCTGCTGCTGAGAAATCAAAATATTTCCTCTCATTTTGTGTAAAGTATTGTTTCTGCAAGAGAACAAAAAGAAGAATCTAATTCCCACTCATTCAGTTTGAGGCTGTCCCATGTGGAACTTGAAAACAGCTTATTTTTGGGAGCTTGTTCTTCTCATGAAAGGTCCAAAACTGTAAACCAGGGAAAACAAGCTTGTTTTTGCAGTAAATATTTATGGACTAATTTTTTCTTTCCTTTTGATTATTATAGAATTGCTGTTAATATTCTTTTGTGAATTCCCAAATGATATGTGGTTAAGAATTGTTTAAAAAGAATGCTCTGTTGTCTCCCAGCCCTGGATCTTCCTTAGCAAGAAAAAAAGCACCTTGTAAATAACTCTTTTATTGTAGGGGTCAGAACACTTTAAAATGCCACCTAGATGCCTTCTGTCAGAGAGTAGCCCTTCATTTTTTGGCCTTTCACACTAGCTGAAAAGAGAGAGAGCTTTTCTTCTTGCTAGAGCTGAGTTTTAGCTTCTTTGGACTGTAAAGTCTCTGAGATCTTGGCAAACATGAGGATCCCTGTAACCTGAATTCCTCTTGTCTTTATGTCCAGTCTAATGGGTATGGGATGTGGTTACCCTTTCTAGTTGAAGTTAATGTCAGCTTTAACTTAGGTAGCTAAAATGCAGTAGTATGGTCACTCACCTGGGGGAAACCCAGCTTCCAGTCATTGCTTTCACATCCAAATAAATTTAGGAGACTATCAGGGAGACTGTAGCATCCTTCTTAGCATGTGTCTAGGCTAGGTATCCCTCAACCACACTGTGTTTGGCCTCAAGTACATTAGCTTCCAGTTTTTCTTTACACCTTGACTGAAAATTTTACTCTGGGAATGAGACAGATTTTTCATTGACAACTCAATTGATGTATCTCAGGACACCTTCACCTGATCCCTGCAATTCCCCTGGCAACAACTCTAAATTCAGTGACTTGTTTTGAATGACAGCACTCAAGGAATTAGAGCTCACCTCTACAGTGTGGGGTGAAGCTTGTGAAAATAGTCCCTGCTCTCCATTTAATTAGCCTGTTTGTCATACCATCTTGATGTACTGGTATAACAAGCCAAGATGTCAAGTGGATTAAAAACATCAAACAACTGCTACGCTTCTAAATGAGCTGTAAGTCTAAGGTTTCTAGTCAAAACAACCTTCTCCCAAAGCCATCAGCAAATGACAGCCCTGCAAGAATTACTCTTTAACAAGGATGCTGTCAAGTGAGCCATGGAGTTTACACTAGTGAAAAGGAAATGGCACCTGTCTGTCTGCAGGTGGCTGATTCTCTAGCTGCTCCCAGCTGTGTGCTTTTGCAGAGCTCTGTTCATTTTGGGAACTGCTAGCACAGCAACGTGGAGTGCATGGTTTTGAAGAGAAAGGAGACTATTTTCATGATCAGCGGGATCTTTTGTAGTTTTGGAAGCTAAAAAGTGGTCTGATTGTTCTTGTCCCTACATGTTTTTTAGGATGCTTTTTGTGTGTGTCATATGCTTGTACAAATAAAGAAACAAGCCAGGTAATCTCTAGTGGGGTGGGGCTACTACCCTTCCAGTTACAACGATTGTCCTTATTTCTAACCATAATCCTGCTTTTCTTTAAGCCTGTCCTGTATACCATGTGCAAAGATGAGTGATTTTTCTTTTGGAACAAGTTTTTATATACTTCAGGGCATGAGGGACAAGGCAGGGAATTAATAATCTTCTATAAGCTAAATTGCCTCAAGTGTTTTCTGAAACTGGATGTTACCTCATCTGAGGCCTTATCAGTGCCAACTGAAATAGACAAACTGTACCCTGAAACCCACATGAAATAATCCTGTTCATACATCCCTGACCAATGTTTCTCTTTTCACAATGGCATTATATTGACTTGTCTTTTGCTTGGTATCTGCTGCCTTCCCCTCTCCTAAGAGCTGTTACCTTGCCAGCCATTTCCTGTCCCAAAGTCATTAAATTGGGGGTTATTATGAAAGTACAGTGCTTGACATAAGTTCTGCTTGGTTTGTGTCCTTTTGCCTTGTCCCAGCTGCTTTCCAGTTTGCTTATGTTGAATTCTGTTTGCCATCCAGTATACTTGCAGTTCTTCCTACTTTCTCATGTGCAGACTTAATAAGATTGTTTATTCCATTGTCCAAATTATTAGTGAAAGCACTGAATGAAGTGGTGCGGTTATCCATGAAATACCCACCTCAATGTGTTTTCTTTTTTTGAAAGGGAACCACGGGTAATTAGTCCTTAGGAATAGTGTCTGATGACTTTTGCAGGCATCCTATGGTGGTTTGATCCAATCTTTGCTTCTGCAGCTTACTTACTTATAAGTTTGTCATACTGGGAAATGTCAAAGGCCTTTACTGAAACTGAGCTTTGACTTTGCTTTCTTCTTCCCTGTCCACAAGGCCTGTTGGTGTGCTGTGGAAGGAAATTAGATTGGTTTGGTATGATTTGTTCCCTACCATTTATCTGCTTTAGTACCTTTGGTGGGTTTACTGATGGTATGATTTATTCTAGTAGTTTTCTGATAATTGAACATGACAGGTTTTTAATTTCCAGCTCCTCTTCTTTTCTCCCCTTGTGCTGTAGATCTTCTGCCTTCTAGAAACTGCCTATGGGTTCTTCAGGATGACTACCGACTTCCTCTGGGTTGTATTTGGTGTTTGTTTTCTTGGTGTGTGGTTTTGTTTGTTTGTGTGTGTATGTTTTAAAAATTTATTTATTTATTTATATTATTATCCTAGGACAGAAAACATCATGCTTTACCGATATGAAAAAGGATGGCCGAGCTACCATAACCTATCGTCCTTACTGGGGATTTTGGGTTAAAATGTCAACCAATCTGGGAATCTTCTTTGATTTTATTTCTTTATTTTAAAGTGTTTTTCTTGGAAATACTTAATCAACAGTGCCATATGTAATCTTTTACCTTTTTTCGTTTTGATATGAATTCTATTAACCATGTGCATACTGCTGGTGTTTGTAGTGAAGACTCTGTGATGATATTAAGTGTTGTGGACTTGTGCCATTTTTTAATATTTTTCTTTTTTGAGTTCTTAAGCTCAATTTCCTATTCTCTAGCTGCCAAAGTGTACATGTTAATGTTCCTTCTTAGTTGCATCTCACTTTGTCTTACCATTCCTGATTTTGTCTCTAGGTTCTCCTATTATTCTTTTACATTCATCTTTAATAGTAAGGCCTAGATTGTTTTCCATATACTTCCCTGTTTTTATCTGAGGTGAATAAAGAGCTTTTATGTAATTTCTTTGAGGAACTGGCACCCTAATTCCTCTGTTAATTATTTTTTTTATTTCCTAAGTACAGAATGAGTTTGTAACTGTCATCTTTTTTTAAATTTACCTTGTATTGAAGGTAATTTTCTTAATGCCTTTTACTCACTCTCCCAAAGCATCAGTCAGTCTGTCATTCCTTGGTTGCTGTCACCTTTGCTTTCCCAGGTGATCCCTCCTTACATGTTAGCACCAAATCCAGCAAGGCTTCGTCGTCTTCCTGTACCTTCCATGTCAGAAAGGATTTGTGTTATCCCTATCCACAGAGCTATGTCCTGCTGTGCTCCCCTCCCATGCTGATATGGCTGGTTCTCCATTCTCTGAAATGGAGAGCAGAGCTTTGTGTACTGAGGCTGGGAAAATCATCAGATCATCATCAAAACTGGAAAACCCTGCAAATTCCACAGAAACCCCGGGTGGTTTTCTGATGCTCACTGCTGAAAGTCCCCCTTTTGGTGACTTAAAGAAAACTGCTAGAGACAGAGCAAACGCTACTGTAGGATATACAGATACATAGATATATTGATATATAGATATATAGATAGCAGCATCGATAATTTTTTTTATTTAGGTTTTATTTATATTCTATCTGGGGAAAACACTTTGTAGCTTGTTTTGAGACTCTGCTGAAGCCATTAGGGGTACAGCCTCTGACTTGGGGTGCTTCTGAGCGAGGGTGGAGCTGCCGCCGCCCTGGGCTCCCGCACGGCGCTCTCGGTGCAGCGGGTGCGGTGCCGTGCCCCGCTGTGCTCGGCGTGGCACCCCTGCCAGCCTGTGCCAGAATGGGGGGCACAGCAACAGCTGCAAGTGGCAGACGGTGCCTCTGGCTGTCTTGAGTCAATGCTCTTATTTCTCTTTTTCTGCCCAGTTTCCGAGGTGTGTTCAGACGGAGCAGGGCTTAGGTGGCTGTGCTGCTAGGGTAGCTTGGCCGAAATGCCGAGTTATCCCAGCCCGTTCAGGGCAGTGGGATCGGTATCGCTGATGTGCAAAGTGCCAGGGTTTGATCTCGGTGGGTCTGGACTGGTTGGAGGTATCGTGCTACCTTGCTGTATTGAATGCTGAGTGCAGTGTATTTAGCACTTACTTATTCTCCCTTTGTAAGTGGTTACTTAATATTCAAACCTTTAGCCAACTAAATCCATTGTAGTGAAGATGAATATTTGTGAGAAATAAGTGAAAGTCTACTCTCAAAGCATTAATACTTACATTTGCCTTGCACTCAGTGTTTCCTCATCTGATGCTTCTGTAAAATGAAGGTAGCACTGGTGAAGGGTGCCATTTGAAGGCTTTAAAGCTAGAGATCTCTATCCTTAGGGCAAATCAACCGGGAACTTCTGATGCAAGGTCCTTGGCTTAACAGTTCAGCGCTGTACAGGGCTGAGAACTACAGATAGCCTGAGCTGACTACAGTGCAGCAAACAGTTCAGCCTATGGCAGCACAGAGCAATTCCATGAGATTTTTTTACCTTATTTCTTACAGTTAGGTACACTGAACTTCAGTGAAGAATAAAATTAAAATATGCTTTCTGGTGAGAGTCCATTTGCTGTACTTCATAAAGAGTATGTCTCTGGCAAACTGCCTAAAAAAGCTGCTCTCTATTTAGATTGCACTTCAGGCTGTGCTTAGGGAGGTGTGTGGAAAAGGCTTCTTGACTTCCCTGGAGTGGTGTTCAAGTAGGGCTTACTCCCATAAGCTCTGTGGTACTGTTTGAGACCTCTCAAAGTCAGATGAAAATCTTATCCTTACTTAATCCCTCACCCTTACTTGGGCATTTATTGCACTGCCACCTCCATGCTGCACCACAGGTGATGGTGCTGCCCCATGCACACCCTGCAGCACAACCCAAATGTGAGGAGTGGGGCTGGGGCGTGCCCTGCAAAACTGGGGACAAAGATTCCTACTGCTCATCTTCTGCACATTGATTTCCACCAGTTTTAACACAGAGCTTGGCAGCAGCTGAAGAAGTGGAAGGTAATCAGGGATAACTGAGAAGAAAAAATACCAGATTTTTAATTCCTGCAGACCTGTAGTGGTGCTAAACACAATCTCTTTTGACATAACAAAGGGCCAAAAATTGGGCAATCCAAATTAATTCCATACATTTTTCCCTGCTTCTGGTTGGGTAATGGGATGATTCAACCCTGACTTGAAGTATGGGCCATTTTATTTGATACAATATTGAAAAACTGGTGATAATCTGAAAGATGGGATTACCTGGTATTGAATGTTTCTGTCTTCCTGAATGGAAGCTCATGGTTATGACAGTAACACTGGAAATAGTTTCGAAATTTTGGTCATTAAATACTGTTTTCATTATGAGCCACTATATATGTATACCACTGATAATTGCAATGATTATCTATGTCTGAGGTCAACAGTTCCTTTTCACAAACTGCTTCTGAGGGGAGATGGAGCCTTCCAGAAGGCATTACTGGCTCCTTTTTTCTAGAAGCCCCTTCTGAAGGCTGTGACCAATGGGCAGCTAAGGAAATTGGCTAACTGGGTGTACTGAGTTAGAGCCAACTCTGTGCTGGCTAGTTTCTGCTGAAGGATTTGTGCATTGTTCACAGTGGTCTGCTTTGCTTTGGGAACAGAACAGAAGGGACTGACGTTGTTTTATATTGACTTATCCCAGACTCTGGGTCTATTTTGTTTTTCCCTATGGTAATTAATTTTTGCATTCTGTGAGCATACTATTTCTATGCTGTATCCTACTGTACACACATTTGCTGCCACACACTGGCTGTCTTGGGTCTCTTCTTAAGCGCAAGAAGCTGAAATAACCCTTTTTCTACAGGATCTTCTTAGTTAGCTACCACCACCTTGCTGTCCCTGGCCAGCCTCAACTCCTGTTATGTTTTCTAGAATTGGCTTCAGAGGATCTTTGGGGACTGGGGAGCTTGGGGTTGGTGACCGTGCCAGCACTGCAGGTGACAACTGATGGGCCTCAGAGCCAGACACAGGTGTTCCTGACACCTGTGAAGGGTGGGATGTGTGTAACATAACACAATGGTGACTTAAGGTGCTTTGTGTTATTGATCTATGTATTTGTGGTCAAGCCTGAGCAAGTAGGCAGTAATGAGAACATAGGTGATGGAACAAAAGCGTGGAAGTAGCATTGTTTGGTAAGGAGGGCTGTTGCTGTGAGGAGTAAAAACCGTGGCTTCTGGGCTGTAAGTTCAGGCAGGTAGTATTTGTACAGTGCCTTTAATTGTGCTTTTACCACATCCAGTGAAACCTCAGCAGGAGAATAGGGAGCCAAGTGAAGGTCTGTGCTCTGAGGATGGTGCACCTGAGTGAGGATTGCCCACAAATGCACTCAAATTGTGAGCAGTGGCAGAAGCACACTCTGTGTGTTTTCTTCTTCGTGATGCACAAAGACCAGTAGGATTATGATTATTTTATGGCTTGTGGGTTTAATGAAAGCTTAGATAAACCTGGTCTTTTTTATCCTCACTTAAAGCTGACTTTCAGTCACTTTTTGTTTGAAAAGCAGATGAGCATTGAAAACCTATTACAGGGGAACAAACCCATACTTTTAGGTGGTTTATGTTTCTAGTCAAATCTGGACATAGCTGCAGTGCTTAAAGGGTAGGTCTGAAGCTAAGTTAAACATGATATTCTTTCACATCTTTCTCCTTTTCTTGACCTGCCATGCAATAAAAGGGAGGGAGACACAAGAATGACTGCTGATGCCTAGGCACAGCACAGAAGAAAATACTCTGATCTCATCACCATCTCCGTTTTGCAAATAAATCCAGAGCACAGTAATGACAAACTCCTATTTATCTGGTTCCTAATTCCCCTTTGAAATGTGTTACATGCCAAAGTTTATCTGGAGTTTCCAATGCCTCATTTTAGGTCCAAACAGACATTAATTAGAGACATTAAGCTCTCTGCTGCTCCTAAGCTTTTCATGCATCACAGCTGGAGTTTGTTTGTATTGCAACTCGGTGCCAAACAAGGCACACCCAAGTGCAGGCTCTGCACAGTCAAACTTTTTAATAAACAAAGTGACGTTAAGCTGTTCTTAATTTAAAAAAAAAAAGAAAGAAGGAGGAGTTGGGAAGTATTTTCAGTCTTGAAATCCTGCAGGTTTTGTTTGTTTGTTTGTTGGAGTTTTGTTGTTGTGTTTAATTTAATAATGTTTTGGAGACAGAATTGATATTTTTATGGAGACAAAAGTTGACAAGGCTGCTCTTTTCTGTTGTCCTCCTGCTTTTGTTCTGCTGTTTGCCCTCTTTCCCCTCTTTGCTCATTGTTTTCACTTTCAGTTTCCATGCTATTTTAAATTTGTGCTCTTTCTGATTGTACTGAAAATCTGTTTCCTAATTCATCCCATTTTCTAAGTCTTTGGTTGGTTATACTTTTCCTTGTTTTAAGGCTATTAATAACCAAGGATAGCAATACTTATGGATAGCCTCTCCATATTTATTACCCTACTGTTCTGGTTTTATTTGGTCTGATTTTTAGCATACCCTGTAACAAATAAAGCCCAGAATTTTTAGCTTTCTCAACATTTCAATTTACACTTGTGTTGTGTTTGTTTGCTGAAGTAATTTTCATACAGTAGCTGTGGATATTTTGGTTGGGAAAGAGCTGTGGAGTGCTAGTTACAGATAATTTAGGAACTCCCCTGATGAGTCAGGGTCCATATGTTGTTTTGGCTTGGTCTGCCATAAAATTACTCCTAAAATTATTACCTAGTGCCATCTCCCAGCCACAGCTTCTGGATATTAACAGAAATCTAATTATTAATAATTGTTATTATTAATTATATTTATTAATTGTGAGGGGAATTTGAATTAATAATTGGGAATTGTCAGGGAAGGCTTGTACAATCTGGTTGCTGGCTAATTTTATCAGAAATGTTTGGTGTGAGGAAGGAACAAATACCTGCTTTTTTAGTTTTCAAAGGTCCATCTAAATCTTGCCTCCATGGTGACATGTGGCAGAAGTAGGTTGTTTTAGTGTGTCAGATGTGTCTGCTGGCCACCCACAGTGTTGCCTGGGTATGGTCCTAACCACACCTCTAATTGCACTGTGGTTTTATGTCTAATCTGGAAGGTATTTTACCTGACTGCTTGATCTGAAGTGTTTCAGCTACTCTTGGGCAATACTCCCACATTATGTATTGCAGACAGGACCGGTGTGTGACGCTGTTCCGGCCTGTGCTTCCAGTGCTGAGGTGACCTTGAGCAGACTGGCTGGTGCAGTCCCCTTTAATTACCTTTCTTCAGACCATGTAATGATGGGCTTGCTAAAGGTCTAAGTTAGTCTGGTGTAAGGGGGAGGCAACTCTCACTTCTCTGCATGTTTGTCGGTTTTAAAGTCAATAAGTGGTTTGTTTTGATGAACAGACAAAAGAAAAATGGTAATGTTAGAATAGCAAAATCTGAGTTCCACAATAAAAATTACACAGGACATGGCTTTGCTCTTGTCCCATCCAAGTGCAGGACCAGTTGTGCAGATCAGCAGCATCTGCTTTGTTGAACTAGACTGGTGCCTATCTAACCTGAGACATCACCACTGCTGGCGATTTCATAACGTCCCTGCTCCATCTATTCCCCTGCACGGGGGAATGTGCATTTATTAAATTAATGAGTGGTGGTTGATTAATGACGTTAGTGACTCCACTGTCACCTCCTCTTGGATTTTGTAATGGACTTGGAGAAGATGTGGGTGGTGCTGTGCCAGGGCAGTGCTTATCTCCTGTTAGTGCACCCTGCAATCCCCCGGGATGGGTGCTGATCCTGCGTGCAGGTGGCCTGACTGTGGTGCTCATAGCTGTCAGCACTGAAAAGAGGAGGTTGAATCTGCACTGGTCCATGATTTTAGATGCTTACTGCTTTCTGAATGTAATATTGAGGGATGGTCAGCTCAGTAATGATGAACTTTGCAGCCTGTCATGGAGCTTATGTTCTGGAGGCAGAGAGACAACATGTGCAAACACTTGTTTCTTGCCAGTATAATAGCAATAATGGGATTACAATGTCAGCAATGCTAATTGAAATTAAAACAAAGCCAGGTGTACAAAATACAATGCAATAATCTAGAGCCAATTAAGCCTCATTGTAAACTGTCAATGAATTTAGCTGCAAATTATTCAAAACCTCAAATGATTGTGACAGTGGGATTAGTTTGTTTGCATTAGTATATCACTGTCTGTATCAGGCTGGCATGAACAGACTAGTTTTGTCTGAAAAAACAAGCAGCACTTTGCTAAATGTCTTTGGTTGTTGATTTGTATCTCTTGAATGAGACCCAGCCTTTTTACGAGATAGTTGAAAAATATATATCACCACCTTTTCAATTTCTCGCACTGCCTAATTTTTGCTGTGATTAGATTGTTTATATTCAGACTAATCCCCATTCCTAGGTTATACTGCATGTATAGGAAAATAAGAAGTGAGACAGTAACCCACAACCTCTAAATGAGATTCATCTTATATAAGACCTGAAATATACTGCTGCTGTGGGATACTGAGTTTCTGACAGTTCTTGCTCTTATCTATTTATATAAATTTTCACCTTTTTGGTCCTGTTGCTTACTCAGTCGCCTGAAATAGTGCTACAGGACAGACCCATGGAAATGCTTAATTTCAGTGTTTCAAGTTTAGCAGCATCATTCTTCTGTCTCAGTCTCAATGACAGTTCATAAGGATTCAAACCTTTCAGAACAGAGGGAGGATGACAGCTGTGACTCATGGCCGGTGTATCTTGACATTTACCCTTGTGAGGTGATTTTTGTGATTCATTTGGGAACGGCCTGAGTTGCCTGATGTGCAGTCACCACCTCTGAGAGTGAACCTTATCCTTCTCAAAATAGGTTTCTATACAAATTTTCCTGTGAGAAGTGCCTCATTACTTGGGTGACTCAACAATGGAAATAGCAGTGGGCTACAGAGCCCGCTCAACAGTAAGTGCCATAAAGCCTGAACATCTCTCTGCTGATGTTCTGCCTCATGTTATTGCTAGGAAAGAGCTCCCTTGATAAAACTCCATGAGACACCAGCACTATTACTTCTCAAAAATACATAAGAGGCAGCTGCTCACCAATAGATTTATCTAGACCGCAATACTTGTCATTTCTTCAGAGTATCAACATGTCACAGTGAGCAAATTAAGAACTCCTCTTTCCAAAGGTATGCCAGGAACAGAAGACCTCACCCTTAAATGAGTACCTCTTACACTGAAGGTCAGCCTCATGTGCATAAATCATACAAGAGGTGAAACGGAGCTCTTCCTCATGTTGACATGGACACTTTTTGTCATTACAGCAAAATGAATTAGTTACGATGAAGCAGCGTTGGTGCTAGGCAGTTGTTTGGGCTGAGGGGTCATTGCAACCACCTAATGCTTGTTTTGCCTTGTTCAGTTCCTGCAGTTCTATTTCCCCCTCCTCCCCTAAAAAAACCCGATTTGATCTGACCTCAGGCTTCTGCTCATTACATCCTTCTAGGCTTCTGTCTCTTTGCTTATGAATCAAGGTCCATCACAAATATCTGCAGTTTTAATGCTGTGATGGTAGCACTCCTGACATGTTGTTATAGCAACAGTGCATACTGTATATCTCAGAATGTCCCACCTTATATCATTGAAATGAAATATTTCATGTTCTATCAGGTACATAGAATCTGTGGTGCTTTAAAGGACATGTTGAAGCACCCATTTCTTTTCTTAGATAACAGTTCCATTTCCTTGCACTTGTTCTACACTTCCTGGGTTTCTAATCATCCTTAACATTTGTCTCAGAAACACTGTCAGTGCTGATGTATCCCTTTTGTAGTGGAGCGAGCAGAAATGCGTGTGTGCCTATGGCAAAGGGCGGACAATCGATTTATACAGTGGTAGCAAAGGAGCCACTCTCTCCTGGAATAAATGTGTGTAACAAAATAAATTAATGTTTGGAATTGAAAATGGGTGAGACCACAGGAAAAGTAAGCTTATTTCTGGGGAGGATGGGTTGCGTGGCCCAGAGTGCACAATGTACTGTGAATTACTGGGATGAAGCAGAAGTGATGGCAGGACCTCCAGTGCTCTGAGGGGGAAGAGGAGGGGAGGTCATACTGGTCCTTCCTGATTCTTCCCTGTCCTACCGTGAGCGATCTGAGGATTTGTTTCTGCTTGAAACCTCTTTTTTCCCCTGCAGCTGTGTAAGTCTCCTGGCTGTCAGTCCCGGCTCTGCTCAGCCCAACACAGCCCTCTGCTGTGAGCGGGTGGGAAGCCTCACAGCCTGCCTTCAGCTCATCTGCATGAGCCCGATTTCCAGACAGTTTCTAGGGATTTTGCCCACGTACTTTTCTTTTTTTTACCACAGGGCTGGTATATTGTGTTTACATACTAGTTCAATGCTACAAATGTTTGTCTTGGTTTGAAAATTAAAAAATCCATCAGTTCTCTCAAAAATTTCATAGATGAACGTTGTCCCTGCTTCGCCCCACCAAGAACCTCCCCAAGGAGAGCCTCAGCCCACGCTTGTGTGAGCACATGTAAAGGACAGCTCTTACGTGGGGCTGTTTGTACAGCTCCTAGCAAAGTGCTCTCAGGGAAAGGAGCCGGAGCTGCAAATGGTGTATTCCCACTTACAGATAAAGTGACTTGAATTGCTGCAGTTTCTGCCAGATCACACCTAGTGGCAGTACGACCTTCTCAATAGTTTTACCATTGACAATAGGCGGTGCTAAGTGCGTGAATCTACAAAGCCTTCATTTATGCCTGCCTTTGCATGTTCACTGTCGAGGGGTGATCCCCTCCCATAAACTCTGTGTTTATGGGAGTTTGCTGTAGCTTGTTTCTCATGGTGCCATACGGAGACACCTTTTTTTCTTCCTGGTGGAAAAAGATGATTTCTGGATAAGTTAATAGGCTAGAAGGCTTTTGAGTCCTTTGTAAAGTTCATGGATGAATACCTCCTGCATATGTTCTGTTTTTGCATGCTTGTAACACAGAGATTAGAAATCTGTAGCAGAGCAGGGGATGGACTAGATGACCCACAAAGGGTCCCAATCAGCCTCAGCACCTCTTTGTGTAAGAGGCATATTGCTAAAATCAACATAAAGTGATTGAGGAGGGGGAGGAAAAATACACAGAGGGTTGGGGGAGGAGTGATGGTTCCCTTTGGTTTTGTGTGTTGCTTGCACTGATGTTATTAAACCAACCAGTGTGTGCTCCTTGCAGAAATGAGTGCAGAATGGGAGACCCTGTTGTTAGAAAGAAATGAAGGGCTGATTTCCAGCAAGGCACATACATAATAGTGCTTTCCCCTCCCCCGAACAACACATACTACTGTGCTTTCTTCCCAGTGCCTGTTTGAGATGTACTGAACTATTCTGTAATTCACTTCAACTTGACATCTTTGAAAGGTCACATCAGCAGCAGGCAGCTGTGTGAAACTGGAAGGTTTTGCATAGGATCAGCAGGGGTATTTCAGGCTGGGCTGAAGAACTGTTTGTAGGAATCTGCTTACAAGTTTATGTGGAATTTGTTTATGTCATTCCAGTGCTAATATTTTTACTTTCACAAGCACTGCAATTAAAAAAATAACATTAAAAAAAAGACTGTCACAAAAACTTCTGCTAAATAGGGGATATCAAAATCTGGATAGTAAGTATGTACTTTCCTCACCATGGGCTTTGTTAGATAGAAGGCTGTAATAGCATGCAGTGTCTTCTCTCTGAATGATGCATGACAGTGTGGTCTGAGCAGCAGTGTGCAGGCTGCATGGGGCCCATGCACACTTATGCCTGTTCTGTCGCTCAGACACTGCCCACAAAGCCAGACTCCTCCTCTGGCACACACCCAGGCTAGAGCTTCATCTGCCACCTCTCCCAGTACAGGTGGTCAGGAGGTAGATGCTTCCACGTCTGTTGATGCATTTCCCTGTGGTGGGGTGGATGCTGGAGCGTCTCACCAGGCTCTGTGAGGCCGTGTCTGAGGGAGGGAGAAGGTGCAGTGTCCAAATGGTGCTTGTGGCTGTAGGTGTGTGTGAGTCATGAAGATATGTTTGTGTCTGAGAAAGGAATTGTGGTTACAAGATCATTGTAGGGACAGCCTGGAGCCGCCTCTGCAGTGAGAAGAACTTGGCAGAGGTAGTACCCTGAGTATTCCAGCAGTGTAGCAGAGCTCTTGGACTAGAAAAGACTGGATAACCACAGAGCTGCGAAGATAGTGAAAGTAAGCTGTCAAATGTAAGGTTCCTGGGTTCAGTTAATTAGTATTCACACATGACTGGTGGCATCTTTGAATTTACACTGCAGATGGATGCTGTCCATCTCTGCAGATGGATTAAGTCCTGCTCTGTGGATAAGTCCCTCCTGCTTTTCAGCCTGACCTCTACTTGTGCCTCATGTTGCCTGCAAGGGTTGGAAGAGTTCTGTAAGATCTTCAGGCCTCCTCACTGATCTCAGTAGCACTGTACACCTGTATAATAGATGCCATTAGCATGATTCATAAACAGACTTTGGAGACCCTAGAGCTTATGAACTTATCAAATCTAAATTAGAACTCGGACTTTTAGTCCCTCTAAATTTGGGGGAAGGTTGAATTTTGGCCTGAACCCTGCGGTGATGTGGTCTCATTCCCAATCCCGTGATTTAGTGGGCTGGGAGTCCTGAGTCTCTGTCTCTCAAAACTTTGATTTCCTTTGTGTGCCTGTCAGTCTGGGCAATCACTGGATCTATTTGTTTCACAGTCCTTCTAGGTGGGCAGTAATAGATGCTTTGGGCAAGACGTAAGAAGCTCTGTAATGAACAGCTGGATAAAGCTCTTTTTGACCTTTGATTTAAAAGTTTGGATGTGCAGACCACATAGCTACATAGCCCTTGCTGCTCAGGATTTTCTTCATTGGAATCAGTGGGACCTTGATGGGTCTGTGGCTATGCTCGCTCAGCAGTTCATCCCCAGGACGTGCTTTACTTGTTCTGTGCCTAAATTATTTCTGCAGCCTGCTGTTGAACACCTAGCATCAGTTTGCTTCAGCAACAATAGAGAAAAAAATGTCTGAAAGGTAGTTTATGGAGGGAATGAATCTCAGGCATTGTTGTTTTTATTGCACATCTCTGTTCTGCATATGACTTTCAGCATCTTTATTGGTTTGTTATGTGGAGTAAGTTTCTATGTGCATAACACCTGGGGCTCTTGACCCAATAATTGGACAGAGTTGTCTTGTGCATAACAAGAAAACTAAAAAGAGTAATGATTTATTAGTTGCCCTACCACCATTTCATTTTTTTATAATGATAGAACTGAGAGTAGTTTTAGAATACATCAGACTGCAGTCAACACGTGCAATTGTTTCTGCTTTCCTCCCCCAAAAAGTGCAATTCAGTCTCATGCACATTGTAACAGGACAACTGCTTATATAAATAGAGCAGGCTAACAGCTGAACAATTTCTGGAAAGAATTAGCCAGTAAGATAAACACAAACCACTGATACTAACTCTCTGAATAACCTTATCCTAAGATCTGAATGACTTATGTTTCTGCTGTATTATTTTAGTTAGGTGAGATCCACTTTTAATGCTTTGTTTAGAGAGTATATTGTCAGAAATTCTACTTATTGTTAATAAATACATGGAAAAAAATATGTTTCAACAAAAAACAGATTAAGCCCAGTTTCTTGAGAAATGCTATTAACTCCTGTCAACAACTGCTGTCTGTTCATGCAAGATAATAAGTACCCTCCCTGGATTGTTTTTAACTTGCTTTGGATGTACATTTTGTGCAATAGGATGGAATTTCATCTTGTGGCTGTAGGACATTATCTTGGTCTTTTTCAGCTCCTTTTTGCATCAGTTATCATATTTTTTGTTGCTTTTATTAGGAGAACAATCAGACCCCTGGTTAAAACCAGACACGTGTTCCTGAATACCCACTCGCAGCTTGAGGGGAATCTAGCAGTGGTTTTGACAAGAAAAACCATTATTCATCATGCCTCATTTAGCAGGCATCAAATTTTACATTTTTCCTCTGCCAGCTATTCACTCTTCTGCCCCTTCTCATCAGTCAAGTACAATTAATATCACCTTAACTGACTGTTAACTTTGATTATCCAGTCTAGTACTATTACTAGCTTTGTTTCCTGACATTAGCAAACCATGAGTAATGATTTATAAGGCAGCTAAAATGGTATTGCTGGCATGTCCATTTACCTGAGTTTGTATTTCTTTTTTTATGCCAAATGCCTTCCAGACTAATTTCATATTGCTGTGCTGTTTTCTTATGCTTTGGCTCCCTACCAGCCTTAGTATTTCTGACCGTCTTTCACTGTGAATTCCTTTCTGCCATCAACTCTTCTGCACAACTGCACAACCTCTTGCTGACTGCTCTTCAGGGAACGTGTTTTAGTCAGTTCTTTTTGTTTGTATATTTTTTTCTTCCTTTTAAGAAAATTTCATTATCCTTGCTCATGCATTTTCCTTGGGTGTTTCCAAAGTAGACTGTGACCTCTAAAATAACAATCTTTGACATTTAGTCAACATCTTGTATTATCTCAGTTTAACAGTGCCCTTCAGCCAGTGTTCCCCACTGCTCAGAAGCACCAAGGAAGGAGAGCTGTCAGTCTCAAGTAGATGGTTGCTGAGATTAAATTATTTTATTTGCTGGACCACCTGCTGGTAGCTGTTACTCTGCTTCTTCCAACACACATTTTTGTTGTGTTTACTCTGAATGCTGCAAATGCTCCTGAGGTATTTGAGTAGCTGTTTGGCACAAATTGGCTCTGTGTGTTACCTGGGTTTTAAAAGCAATGATTCTTGCTATAACGTGTCAATACTCAAAATACTCAAAATATCCAAACCTTTTGTTGCAAATCTAGGAAGAGCTATCTCTGTTTGAACCAGCATAGTCATCCAGCCCTCCTGGAATGAGTTTGTGTAGTTGTCATGGAGGACTCCCATCAGGGCACTGGAGCTTTGGATTTATTTGTCTGATACTTCTTCATCTAAACTCCACTTTGTCTTCTGCAGCTCACTTGCTGTGGGCTTGCAGAGTTTCTTTTTCCACTGTAGCCCTGCGGGGAGCCCAGCAGGCAGGAGTCCTCTGGCTCACACCTTTCTGCCTTCCACAGTTTTTGTGGCTGACCAACTGGCAGAAGTCACCTCCCTGCATTTTTACTGGTTTTATTGTCTCTTAAAAAAAAAATTACTTTTTCATTGTTAATTTGTTCTATCAGGTACCTTCTTGTGATCTTATAATCACATATAACAACATGCTAATGGGTGAAGAAGGCAAATTTCATTTCCTGCATGAAAGTGGTATGCTGCTATACTCATAAAACAAGGGAGTGGCAATATCTCGCCCTCAAAGAAATGCATGTTCTAGAAACTTAAAAAGAAAGTTATGCTCCTGTGTCTGGTTTGAACATGATTTAAACTCTCTACAATGCATCTTGCCCGAAATGACTATTTAATCATTCCCTAGTCAGAGTTTCTGAAACTTTCCTAGAGTCATTGGAAAAGACAAATTATTTTGTGGAGATCTTGCATCTGTATTTCCTCAGCTCATATATCCCTTTGATGGCTACCAAAATTTTTATGGTAGTAGTTTTTTGCTTACAGGGGAAAGTAATATTCAGAAAGACTTCTAAGATAGTTGGCTTTAAACACAACAATTAATATTAATGAATCCCTACAATTGAACATCAAAGTATTCATTAGAAGAAGAATTTGTTCTTTTCTCTTGAGTTTAAGCTTTAAGGATGTAGCTGGACTTTCTTTTGTTCTTGTGGCCCAAGGAATATGTAAGTATTCCTTGAAAAAATACAACAGCTTCAGTCTGGTGGTTTTGACACCATCCTGGCCCTGGATGCTGCACACCTATTATGTGGGTTTGAATTCCAAAGGGACATGAGGGAAGGTGTACCAAAATCTCTCTTTGGTAGGTGTGACTTGTGGCCAGGTTCCATCATAAAGGGTTAGCTCCTTAATGCAGGGGAGAGCTGAAGGTTGTGCATCCAGACCAGACAGGGGCAGTGCTCCTTACAGCAGGTCTCTGGTTTAGCACATGCAATTCTCTTTTGTATCTCCCATCTTATGACTCCTACTTGCGTGTCTGAGCCCTGAAGTTGTGGGGCTGTGGAACAGCACTGCTCTGCTTGAGCAGCACCTGGGCTAAGTACCTCCTATTTAGACACAGTTTGACTTTTAGTGACAAATTGTTTGAGCCAATATAAAACACAGGGCAAATGTGACTGTGTGTGCTCTGGGGTAATGTGCAGGCACGTGGTTCTGTTGAGGCTATCATCAACAGTACAGATTTGCCAGGGAGGTGTGGGGCCCTGCAGGCCCATTAATGCTTCATAGAATCATCAAGATTCTGGAAGAGACCTTCCAAGATCATCCAGTTCCTGACTAGCATATTCTTGGTTATGTGTTGGCACTGGTCAGTCATCCATGCTGCAACTGCTTCTGCCCAGGCCAACAGAACCTGGGCACCTGATTAAGGACTCCCAGTTCTACAAGCTGGCAAAGTACCTAGGAGTGCTGAGAAACTAAGTACTGTATTTCCCAAACTCTTTGGTGAGTCAAGCTTGGAGACTCTTATCACTTGTATATTTTAATTTCATAAGTTTCTGGAGGCTAGAAGGAGGATCAGGATCTCACTGTGTTAGATGTTACACAGAGATGTAGAAAGAGTCTTGCCCTGAAGGTCTTTCAATCTACATACAAGAAGATTAAAGATTAGAGAAACGGAAATATCATCAGGAACAATAATCAGATAATAAGTGGTAAATGTTGCATTAGTTCCACATTAGATTTTCCCCTTGTTTTTGTGTTAGATTCCTTTCCTCTTACCACCAAAGATAAGAGGTAAAGAAAAAAGAACTGATGCTTTCCACTCCTTTTCATATATCTCACCTATGGCAAAAGAGCAACTGGCATTTTTGTTGGTCTCTGGTTATTATGTTTAGGGTTTTGTTTTTTTAAAATTAACATTTATTATTACTAAAACATTACCATCAATTTTTTTTGCTATTATGGTGTGCAAAGTCTGCAGAGATATGGGCCATATTGAAAAGATGCTCTCTAAGCAGACGAATAAATCCACCTCTAGTTGGTTTAGCAGCCCTTATTCCGCTACTTACAGGAAAATGAAGATATTTTTAGAGAAAAATAAAATTTCATTAGTTAAAGTATCATCTCCTTGATCCCTAGCTGTCTTAAGGGACAGCAGAATATTGCTGTCAGGAAAAGTCTGTGTTTTCCGGCTTTATAGCTATGGAATGATTTTTATGCACAGACTAGTCAGTATGCTTCTCTGAAGATTTTGTTTCTCTTAAGTGAAGTACAGCAATCAGCTGTCAATATACTGAAGCCCTGTATGAAAGGCAGTCAATTTTCTTCCTATGTTCAGCTCTATCATGCTGCCTATAGCTCCAGTAGATTGCATTATTTGGCGCACCTGTGAATTTAGTGAAGTGCAGTACACATGACAGGAGGCTTCAGTTAAGTTATATCAGCATCTGGCACTTGCCATGATGAGATGTAGGAGGATTGAAAGAAATCATGGTCCCATTGAAATCAGCTGTAACACTGGCTGTACTCCAGTGAGGACAGGATTTCAGGATGTGTATTGGTAAGGGCAAGTCCCTGGCTTCTCTTAAATGGTTCCACTTGCAGAAATTGTCTTTTATGTCCTATGTGGAGAAGATCTTAAACATCATTTTGGTTTATTATTGCCCAGTGTTCTGCTGGGAAGTAAATCTAACCAATTTATATGATGACAAAGTCTCAAACACCGAAGACGATCGGAGCACTATTTTCAAAATGTTAAAGGAAAGAAAAGTTTTCTTTCAAAAAACCGAGTGTCTTGGAGGCTCAGTGATACAAATCCTTTTCCTGAGACAAGTTGAATACAGTGTCATCGGCGTCAGAAACAAAACTTTTGCCACTCACATTTGTAAAGAACTGTGAAGATCCCTACATTTTCTCCCGTTTCTCTTGCCGCAGCCCCGTGCTCCAAATCCTGAGCCAGAATTTTCCTTGGCCCGCCTGGCTGTCGGGAAGTCGCATGTTTATGATGATCTACAGGCTCATTCTTCAGCACGCTCTGGCTTTAGGGAGCACAGAGTCTCTCGGGGCAGTTTGGAAAGCGGCTGTGAGTCCTCGCTGCCCTTCCCAGCTGGCAGTAGATGGTGCTGCAGCACCGGGCTTGGCTCCGGAGCGCTCCGGCAGCGCCAGCGCTGCTCCCTCCAACGCGCCCTTCCCGCCGAAACACGCCGAGCGTGGAAAGACCCTTAGTTCTAAACATGAGCTTTTGTCAGTGCTGGGTCTGCTCCGAGCCTGGACATCGCTCAGCCCAATCTACTTGTTTCCTTTTCTTTTAGAAATAGCTCTGCTCCTCCTGTGTATCCTTGGTCCGTGTGGAGTATTGACAGGCATCAGAGACCTGGGGTTACTGGTAGCCACAGTATCTCATTTATCTCTAATCTATTCCTATAATTCCCCATCTCCCTCCCTCCTCCTTATGTGCTCCCATTTCTTAACTTATATTTTCAAATGTTTAAGAATGTAATGGAAAACCCCTTTAAACCTGCTCTAAGCAGATCTGCTTAAAGCAATTTGCTGTATTTTCCAATTAAAAAATGGATTGGATAGGTTCAAAAGAAAGAAATCAATCATCTCCAGCACAGAAGACAGTAAAAACAGCCTTTTCAGTATAACACAGACAGTGCTGTACAAGGGCCATGTGGAGAGACTCTTCAAGCATCTCCCATTTTGCTACCTAAGTGCTTGAGATTTGTGTTGAAATGCTTCCGCAGCTCTCTTCCCAAGTCTGCCTGGAGCCAATTCTGGTGACCACGTGAATGAGGGTAGAGGCCTTTATTTGAATCCCTTCTACTCCCTGCCTCCCACCATATGATCACTGCTGGTGTGAAATACCAGGCTTCAGTGTTGTAGTGAAATGCTGTTTACTTGTAGGAGAGATGTTGGCTTGTGTTTGGTTCAGACCAACATGGGCATAGAGGTTTTCCTTATGCAGGTGGATGCACCCCTGGATCCAGCTGATGAAGGAGGAGAGGCAGATTAAGTAAGGGCTTATGTGGTGCTGTTGTGAGCCTTCTGCTGGGAGCATGGCTAAACCTCTCCCCAGTGTTCTCTGGCTCCTGGTCTGGCTGTGGGCATGGGACATAAGCCAGCCTGGTCTCCCTTAGAGACTCCTGGAAGTAGGCAGTGGGCAGCTGTGGGGGAGAAGAGGACTTTCTGAGGTCTAGCAAGATCTCTCCAGTCTGTTTTTCAGTAGATTTACTGCAGCTGTGGATAAATTAAAGGATGATGATAACATAGTCTAACATAACAGTCTGAGAAGACTGTTCTCTGATCCTGTTCAGTCTGAGGATGAGGTTGAGCTCTGGAGAAGGGGCTGTAAAATATAACATACCTTAGAATTGAAACCAGTGGGTGACAAGCCTGATCTTCAGCTGTCCATTTGGGTTTCTTCAAGGCTTTGCTTTTGTGTGTGTAATCCAAATCTGTATGTACATGCAGCAAAAAAGCATGTAGAATGAGAAATTTGGAATTTAGAGGATTTGAATCTGTCTCTATGCCAGATCCAGGAGAAATGTCAAAGCTCAGCTGGAAATGAGAGGGATCGCTGGGTCAGATTCATTCCTCCAAATTTGTTTCCTTGGTCCTTGAAATTTTACATCCATTTAGGTGAAACTTTACAAAACATAGTGTAGGTGTCTGCTTTAAAATATCAATCAACATGGGAGTATTTTCTCATTACTGCTGACTGGGGTTTCACATGACGTTAGTTAAAATGGATAGGAAAGAGCCATTGAAATGGTCTCAGCACAGAAGTTTGGTAAAATGTATTGCAATATGACCATTATATTAAATAGGAGGAAAAAAAAGTGAAATTTTCTATGACAGAGACTCTGTGTGAGCTTGAGATGCCCTCAGAATTACCCAGGTAAAATTCAGCTGAACTGTATATTTCAAAACCTGAAACAGGAGAAAGAGCGGCACAGATTAGTCTCTCATTTGTAGGAAAATAGTTAAAATGACAACAAAGACAAGAAATCCTACATTTCAATTTCAATACATCTGTTTGAATTATGGCTATTTGGTACTTTTGAGAATAAATTGCATTTGAAATGGAATCTTTCTAATGACTTATCTTTCAGGCAGGTATTGTGCACACCTTTTTAATGCATTTTACATGTTTGGAGGGGGGAAGAAAAAAGATGAATTATGAATAAGTTAAGAGGAAAATAATTTCAGGAGGTAATGGATGAGCTCTGTCTGGAAGATTAATCAAGGCAGTTGCAAGAGAGTGCCAAAAGCATAACTGAAGTAGAACTAAATATCTGATTGTAATTAAAACTTTAGCCTTCTAATGGCTCCATGAAAGATATTTTAATAAACGTGAAATGCACTTTCTAAATGGCACGCTAACTTTTAATGACTTGGGTGTTTTGTTTGATTAGTAACCTGGACTGTTAAATTAAAGCCAACTGCAAATGCATGATAAAATATTGATGGTTTCAGGCAAATGAATTGGGGGAGTTATGCTTGACAGATTTTTGGTATCATTAAGGATTTTAACTGGTGGAAAATATATATTGCTGGTGCTTAAAGATAGTTAAAGAGAATCTCGTCATTTATATGCCCTAGTTTTAATTTTGCAGTAATAATGGGAAAAAAATCTGAATTATTCACAGATGGTTGGTCAAGAGAGGTCACTTAATTTAAAAAGTGTTATTTTAATTACACCTGTTTCTCATTTCCGGCATAGAAAATTAAATATTTGGTGGTATTTGGTTATTTCTTTTCTTAGAGTGCCTGGAGCTTTCTTGAGGCTTCTGTGTGTTTTGTATGTGTGTTAAAGAAGGAAGAGTGGCATGGTAGAAAGAGTTTTATTGTTTCCAGTATAAGCAGCTTTATTGGAAGTTAATTAAATTAAAAAAAACGTAATGATGTCTGCAGGTTCAGAAATAACACATGGGATTTCTAAAGGAAATGGGGATGATCCCAGAACTCAGCCTCTTTTAAAACCAAATTTACTGTATTATCAAATTTCAGCAGCCTTTCTGATATCTTCACAAAACTGAAAAAGAGAATTGGAGGATTGTGGGGAAACCGCTGGAATTTTACCTGGCTCCTATTAGTTTGCATCAGCTGAGAACAGGTTCTTCTACCTGGGATGTGCTCTGATTTTATTGTAACGCCTTAGACTTTGCACAGATTTTATTTCTGCTGTACTGTGCTGTATTCTTCATGCAAAGAACAGAGATCAAAATAAGGTGCAGCATCCAGAGCAGGGTTAATAGAGCAGCACTTCAGAGTAGTTAGAACAGGTAGTTAGTAATTAGTAAGAGAGGAAGGGAGCACAATATCTTTTCATGTGCCAGAGTGGCAACTCTGGAGTGAAATCATATTTCCAGTGAAGTCAAAGGATGCCTGGTGAGGGATTTTTGACTAGGTGTTTCCTAAAGCTCTGCATCACCTCTACGTGTTCTGGTCTCCTTCCCTCTTTCTTGTTTCTGCTCCCCGTGCCCAGGGGAGCTGCTGTGATTTGGCTCTTGCCATGGCACTGTTCTTCTGGCCTTAGGAACGAATCTCTCAGGCTCTATGGCAGAACCTCTACCTCATTTTCTGCTTCTGAGTTTCCTCTTCTTCTTCTTTTCCTTCCTCTTCTTCTCTAGGCAGTGGCTTACAGCAAAGCAGCACGAGGCAAAAGGCAAGTCTTTGGATGCTGAAAGTGGACCTAGAGTCAGGAAAATATTAAGGAAGGAGTGAGACTTTGGCTGAAGTCACATGTGAGTACCTCAGTGGGATCTCATGGAAGAGTAACTGTCCCTTTGGCTTCCCATGGATCCCAGATCTCTGTTAGGACCAAATTCAGTCCCTGATGAGAGGGAAGGTGGGAACACAGCAAGTACTGTCCTCTTCTGAGGAGTGTTGGGGAAGACATTCAAAGAGAAATTATGTAAGCCAAGGTGAAAGAAGGCAGCTGCCATCTAAACCAGAATCTGCAATCATGGGAGTACTTGAGATGTCTAAAAATGCTACATGGAAGTACCACAGCTGAGGTACTGCTTAGAGGGAAGCTCCAGGGCTAAATCCAGTTTGAACCTACATACAGAAAGTAGGGACTTGCCACAACCTTTAGGTAATGTCTAGTGGTGATGTAGTCCTAGGCAGAGGGCCATGAACTGGATTGCAGTCTTTTGACCAATATCGTTTATCCTGTGGAGGAAGGACTTAGTTGCTGAGAGAAAAGAAGTCACCATATACACTGAAAGAAAGCCTTGGAGACACTGACTGCTGTTGTGGATCTGATGACAACTTGTTACCTGCTGCTGGTATCGGTTGCTCTTGGGGAAACCTTCACACTGCAAAACTGTGATGGTTGTTCTTTTGAATTTCATGTTATGTTCCGCTTGCTTTGTTTCTCCATCGACATTAGACATCACCCAATCCACCAGACACCTCATATTAATTTTATGCCTGTGAATATTTCAACCAGAGCATTTCCAGAATTCAGTACCTTGAATTGCAAACTCATCAGGCCCATCTTCTCATTGAGTCATGTGCAATACTGGGCACACTATTGATGCACAACTGATAAATTCTAAGTCCCTGGAGACTTCCATTGGTCAAAGAAAAATGTATCTATGTTCAAGAAAAGATTCTGTCACTCCCTTGCTGTTTGCAGCTCTCTCAGTTTTATATATTCAGCTGATGATGAGCCATTCAGTGTAATGGGTGTGATGTGTCTTTCCAGTTGGATGGGATGACCACAAATGTTATTAAATTCCACCAGTCTGCTGATGGAAGACAAAATCTGTTCCCACACAATATCAGTAGTACCACTGTAGGAGATAATGCAATATTTATTTATGTACAGGAGGCCGTAGATAAATTTCCCATATTGTGAGCCTTGTGGAATGCTGAACGCTTATAAATGGTGTACCAACTTTATCCTGGCAGAACTGGCAGATATAAACATGACGATGTTTCTGACTGGCTCAGTTTTACTGTCATCCAAATGGCCTAGTATATAATGTAAAAGCACGTCTGAGTCAGTGAATGCCCATTTGTGAGTGTAGCCAGATGGATTTCTACTGTGCAGGCCCTTGTCTGATGTCTAAATTTGTCTCCCACACACTCTCTGTTTCAGCATGCTTGGAAGAAAACCTTTATTTAAGCTGGTTATGGAGTCTCCATGCTTGTGTTTACAAATTTTCTGACATTCAGACAATTCCTCACCAGGTGGAGAGAAACACTTTAAAAATTATTTTTCTAAAAAAACACAGCCTAAGTGGGGAGTGGAGTTTCTACTCTTTGGTTTCAGCTGGGGTGATGTAGGCAGTGTGGCCTTCATGTATTTCTTAGCATCAGGGAGGAGGTTTTCTCCAGCTCTTCTCTTTGAGTAGCTCATTAGGAATTTTTTAAAACTACCAATCGAAGTTTTTGTGTTGTTAGGTACATACCCACCTCCCTCTCAAGGATGGTGGAGACCCTTAAATCCAGCTGGGAGGAAGCTGATATGTTTCAGGGTCAAGCAAGGATATCATCAGAGCAACCTTTGACTGAGGAACTTTAGAACCTCTCAAGGTAAGGGAGATGAAATTCACAGGTGGGATTATTAAACTCAGAGCTTGTTTCTAAAATGCCATGTTGAAATGTTGATAGGATTTAGAATCCATAATGTTTATCCTGAGTAGTTCTTGCCTTGTTCTTTTAGCCACACTTTTCTTTTTCTAGATCCCCCTGCCTTTCCTTTAATCCAATTATACTTTTTTCTTTTTTCTTTTTCTATGCTAAATCCATTTGTTACAGATGAGGAAAAGCACATGGTAAGTCACCAGTCCTGACTTATCCTCTTTACCACTGGGTTTTCTTTTCTGCCTGATCTGGATGCACTATCACAGATTGTTCTCAATTTCTGTAAAAGCAGAAGGAAATAGACCCTCATTCAGTCACATCATAATATACCTGAAATGGTAATAGGATATGGTGCCAGTACTGTTAATATTTTGCTTTGTTGAGCATTTAATTTAGTCTGCCACTTTGCTATCGAATTTGTATGAATTTCTCCTGCAGGTCTTTCATCCATTTTTCCTATTTCTCTCACCTATTCCTAGCATGTTTCTTTCCAGTTAGATTCTTCTTCATTTTCAAATGGCTGAATATTTTCCCTTTTAGATAGAATTTTTTTTTCTCTTCTCCTTCTTGGGCTTTTCTCTTTCTCTTCCTGACTACTCTTTGCCAATGTGTTTCATCAGCTTGACCTTGCCTGTTATCATATGGATGCAGCAGTTCTCTCTTCCTGTTCTCCAAAGTCCTTCCACACCTACTTTGCTGCTGACTACATTTTCATCCCTTCTGCATCCCTGGCATAAGAGGATTTGGTCAAGCCCTGCAGCCTTTACCTCAAAGACAAAAAAAGGCTGGAGTGGGGGTGGGTGGTAGGAGGTGAGGTTGGATCAAAGATCTCATCTGAGCCTGGGGGAGGTTTTGGGGAATGCCAGCCTCTGTGAGCAGAGACCTGCAAGGAGAGATGCCAGGATTTACTGTGCTGGCTATGACAGGGAGAGCTGAATTCCATGCTTGTCTTTAGCCCTTGCTGCCTAGGGACACCCAAGCATGCCAAAACAGGGTAAAAGAGCTGTATTTTAGTGTCATGTGAGTAATGGTGATGTGACAAGCATCACATCTGCTCATTTTGTTTTGCCCAGACTAGATATTCTGACAAGACTTAAAGCCAGGAACCCAAGTCTAAGTAGTGATGGAATCTTCACTGTTAGTGCTTTATAAACAACACAGTTTGGGTGTAGTAGCACAAATTGTTGCTGTCCTTCCTGGGTTGCACTGATGCACTGATAGACCCATATTACTTTCCAAGCTAATCAGTGCCCAAGGTAATATAAAAATTTTAGTATTGTATACTATATTGTAATATATATTATGAACCATGTCTTGCAGTATAAAGCTACTCTCTTGCTTTCATTTGGTGGGACTGTGAAGCCTCAAATAAATAGTTTATCTTGAGTCTCTGCCAGAATCTTTTTGCTTTACACTAGCTGAAGGTAAATTCATGAAACACATGAACAAAAGCTGTTATATGGTGGCTATTCTCATGGTGAGACAATTCCCAAGAGACAATATCATTCAAGTAGATAAATTTCCAAAATGGCCACCAAATTTTGATATGTACCACTGGATTGTGAAGATTGAAACTAGAGAGTGCTCACTGGGGAGACCTCAGTTACCCACCCTGCACAGTGGCAGCCACTTACCTATAGGAATAGAAGATTGCTTCTGCCAGTGAAAACATCTGGAGATAGTGAGAGGGCAATATCTGACACCAGGAAAGAGCCTATAATGACAGCTAATGAAGCCAGAGAGAGACTTCTGCAATGAGCTCAAACCTCCTGTCACCCTGGTCCACACTGCGTGACTAGAACTAGAAAATAGACTTCAGTATCTTGTCAAAACTGCTCTGTAATGTTTGGACTGAAGCTGCTTTGAAGGTGTGATCCTTTGTGGGATTTTTTTTTGCTAAAGTAGAATGAAAAATGTTCTGTCACGTTCCAGGTTACAAACTGTAGCTGGAGTACTAAAAGGTCACTTTGCCATTCAGCATCCATTTCCTATTCCTTTGAAGTCCAGCATTTACTAGCAAGTAAACCATGATACTTCAAAAATTTCACAGCAGTGTGGTGAGGCAGACACAGAAGTACATGAGCAAAATAACTGATTATCTGGTACTGCTTTTGCTGCTAAACAAAATAGGGCCTACACTGGTTTTCTCCACATCTGTGCTCTGTGCACTCTTCAAAGTTATCTCTGGCCATCTTTCCTGTATCTTTTATACAAGGACAAATATCTTTGAAGTGTGTGGAGGGAGGAAAAAGCACGTTCTTTTGACATCTCCTTTGCTTTGCTGCTTTCATTTACTTGGGAGAATTAAAAAATATTTTATCACATATTCTCTGTCCCCTCCCTCTTTCCCTCTCTCTTTCCTCAACTTTTCGTACTCTGAAAAGAGAAGAAATACTTAGGAATAGGTGTTTGCTGTCCACAAGCAAAAGAAAAGACTACCTGAGGCTGCAGTGTATCTTAAAGGTAATTTCTTTTGCCAAGTTCCCCTTATAATCAGATAGAACCACCTGGAAACAAACAACCAAACCAGCTTTCTGTGGTTACAGCCAGGAAGGAAAATGTCATTAAAATGATCGCAGAGCCTTTTCTCGGGGGTTGATTTCGTGCACCGTGCCGTGATGCGAGGCCAGCGCCGTGCTGGGGACGATGCAAGCCGTGGGCTGCAGGGGGCAATCCAGCACAGCTCAAGCTGCTCTGTCAGCCCTTTAAATAGCTCCTTCTGACAACAAAGGCCAAAATTGTGCTCCCGGTTTGGGGACTGTCCGGCTGTGTTCTAGCGCAAGGATCGGTCTCCTTTGTGCTCTGATTGTGCATTGTGCAAAACCCCCTTCACAGCTGCTCCTGTGTGTCCATTGGGTGCCCTGGAGCTGCCTGTTTTCTCACCAGCAGTTGGTTATACTGCTGGAGAACCTGTGCTGGTGCTGAAGTGCTGCTGTAGAGACTGTCCGTCCTGCTGCGCTCCTGGCCGGTGCTCCATGCCGTGTCATCAGGAGGCTTGCTCATCTGGTGTTTTGTTTCCTCCAGTCACAGCCAAAATGGAAGGTATTTGGCAAATGGACTTACAGTAAGCACAAGTTCTGGAAACAGTTGTCTTGGGTCCCAATGAGTGGTCAAAGCCTGTTGGTACAGGGGGACACTGGTGCAAGGGCAAAGGTGTGAGAGCTGGTGAGGAAAAGTGGGGCAGCAGTTTGCTGTGACAGCATTTGGGTTTTCTGTTTCAGTCCCTAACACACTTGATGCAAGACAGTGAAATGTCTTCTCCTGCTCCAGGTTTGCAATGGGATGACTGAGTAGTGATCAGGGACCAAGTGGCTGTGTCGAAGGCAGGGCAGCCATCTGTGCTAGTTTCAGCTGGGGTAGAGTTAACTTTCTTCACAGTGGCTCTGTTTTGGATTTGTGCTGAGCGAAGGGTTGATAATACAGAGATGTTTTTGTTATTGCTGAGCTGGGCTTACACAGAGCCAAGGCCTTTTCTGCCATGCTGGTGAAGGCTGGGTGTACATGGCAGGCTAGGAGGAGACACAGCTGGGACAGGTGACGCAAACTGACCAAAGGGATATTCCAAAGCATAAAACATCATGCTCAGTATGGAAGGGGGAGACATTTGGAGTGATGCAATTTGGCTTCCCAAGTCAACGTTATGTGTGATGGGGCCCTGCTCTCCTGGAGAAGGCTGAACTTCTGCCTGCCCATACCTGTGGGCAGTAGTGAATAAATTCCTTGTTTTCCTTGCTTGTTTGCACGACTTTTGCTATTCCTGTTAAACTGTCTTTATCTCAATCCACAAGTCTCCTAGCTCTTCTCCTTCCAATTCTCCCTCTGTTCTTGCAGGTGAGGGAGTGAGCAAGTGGCTGCACAGGGCTTGGTTATTGGCTAGGGTTAAACCATGACACCATCCCAGCGCTCTCCAGAGACTGAAATGGAATTAGGCAGGACACTTGTTGAGGTCCTACTCCTCTGATTCCCTTGTGCAAGCTCGTTGAGAGCCTTCTCACATGTTCAGTTTCTGCCTCTGCATGTGGACTGCAGGCACTTTCTCCTGAGCTGTTGCCCACTTGGCAGCATGGTCCTTGGGTCATTTGTTTTGCTTGCCTTTGCTCCTGAGTGCTGCAGGTGTTTCTGCTGGGCGCTGGGCACACAGCTCACCATCACTCCTGCTGGTGGACACGAGCAGAAGTGGTCAGATTTGAATTGTCCATAGAAGTCCCTGTACAGACTTCATATTTCCTAACAGTGACACCAGAAAAGCTCTGCATGAGACTAAAGAGCCTTTCTGATGGCAGTGGAGAGAATGTTGGTAAGAAGGGTCTTCTGAACCTGAGCAAGTTGAATGGTGAGAAGAGGAGGGTTCAGTGCCTCCTGGGTGGTTCCCACCTGCATGGAGGAAGTAGAGGGGAACTCCCCATAGCAGCCCTGGTGCTGCAAGGTCATTGAGCAGTGGAATTTATTTCCATCTCATGGTGAGGCTCTCTCTTGCCCAACAGAGTGCAGAGATTGATCAAACCCTGTCTTTGTGGTTACAGCATGTATAAAATATCTCCAGTGTAGATGTTCTGGCATCATATGGTATTTGTTTTAGCAGAAGTGTTACAGTCTTGTCAGATTTGGTTAAAACTGGACAGCAGGTTTGACATTACTGGAAACAAGTAGAACTTGGAAGTTCAGGCAGTGCAGTCAAATCAACTGCGCTGCTTCAGGAAGTTGGATTAAAAATGAATAAGTGATGTTTTTATTAAGACCCTTAATGTGCAATGCAACCGAAAATATTGGCAAAGATGAAACCTGAGGTTTCATTTAAAGATGAAACCAAGGTGATAGGAGGCCAGTAGGTTTTTCTCTGGTTATTTGCAATAATCAAGCAGTGCAGAAAAGATTTGTGCAGTTTTTTATGACAAAGAGCTTGTCTATTGAATAACAAAGAAACACTATTGTATTTTTGAATAGGAGGAAATAGTTTCATCTGTTTCTTGTGTGGAAAGATAAAAAAGAAAGACCATTAGAACTAGAATAACTAGAGTTTATCATCCATAGGCAAGCTAGGCTGCACTGACACAATCTGTGAGGAGCCCACTGTTCTCATCTAAACTTTTCTCAAGTCTTTGGAAGGGCCTATAAAGGAGAAAGGATTAAATCTCCAAACTTAGATTCAGTAATCAGACATTGATAGTACTTTAAACTCTCCAACTTAAAAAGAAAGAAAAAAAAGAAAAAAAAAAAAGGACTTTTAGAAAGGTTCTGTAAATTCAAACCGCTTGTTTTGGGAAGCATGTTGGACGTCTTGTCCAATGAAGTCTTCTCCTCACCCACCATCAGTGAGACGCTCTGTACCCATCCCTGGACCAAGTGATGTCCCTGTCTCCCTTTGCTGCCTCTGCTCCATCTGGGAGGAGCAGCTTGCCCCTCCAGCACGATCCTGCAGTGCTCCTCTAGGGAAGCAGTCACTTTGCCTCTGGTAGTGTTTCTGCTTCAGGTTTTATAAATTGCTACCGTCCCTGCACAGGGCTGCCAAAGTGGAGCTTTCTGTTTTGCTTGCCCTAGATACAATTTTATTATTAATCACATCAAGGGAGGCTCAGAGGTTTTTAGGGCTAGAAGAGACCATTACTGTAATCTAGTTTGGAAAACGTGGTTTTGGGTTTTGTCAAAAAGAAAAATATTATTTGTTTTCTTTTTCCCTTAGGCCTTAAAGTGTAATTTAAGTTCTTGTAAACTAAACAGAATGATAGAATAATCATTATCATAGTATTTTTAAAAAGTTTTTTCATTTACTGAATAATTTCTCAAAATTATTTTAAGGTATTGGAATAAAAATCTGCCCTGGTTTTAAATGGAGGAAAGACCCCGTACCTTTTCTGGTTAAAACACAGACAAACTCTGATGCCACAGGGAAGTCCAAGGATGGGGTGGACACAGCACAGCAGGATCTGTCCAGGGAAGTTGAGGAGGATTTTATCTGTATCTGAATAACAGGCTGGAGTGGGCCATAGAGGAATTCTGCTCACATTTCTGACAGAAGCAAAACTTTCAGCTATTCTTGATGTTCAACTCTCAGGACTTGTTTAATATTCAGCAGTGGTTTCATCATCAAAGAAATTGAGGCAAAATTAAAAATTCTTTTCCTGGGTCTGTTATTTTCACAGCTTCTACTTCCTTTCAATTTTGATACTGCCATCCATTTTGATAAAAGAAAATGATATGTGAGAAACAAGGCAGGCAGGAAGAAGACAGAATGAGAAGTGCTTTTCAACACTAACTTCACCTCTGCAGAAGTTTATAATAAGGTGTCTGCAGATCACTCCCTGCTGAAAGCTCTCAGAAATAACACCCTGTTACTGAAAGTGAATTTAACCAGTCCAGCTACCCATGGTTGCTGGGGAGCACCATGGCACACTCTGATCTCTGAACAGTTGGTCTCTCTCGTCTAGTGCTGTGCAATTTCTTTCTGCTCTTTTCTCTTGGGCACTTATAACTCCTGTGCTGTTTTTGTGTGTGTCTTGTCTCCTCCCTTCCTGAAAGTTTTTTGTTGGAAGAAAAGGCTTCCAGAAGCTTGTTAGGCTTATTGATCTGGATTGACTCCTGGGGCTGGCTCTTAGGATCCAGAAGAAAGCACTTTTCAAGGCACCTGGTTTGGAAAACATCCTCTCTGGCATTTGTTCCCCAAATGAATGGGTGAAGGAGGAGCTTGGCCTGTGTGGGCACTTTGAAGGGTGCATGAAGGTGTTGTAGGCTTTGGGGGGAACCCCTGAAGCTCTGTATGAGGGTCAGTCACTGCTTCCTAGTGTGACCTTGAGCAAGTCATTTGCCCTGTTCCTATGTGCCGTGTCAAGAGCTGCACACAGGATGTAACACAACTCTGAACTGTTGTCTCAGACAGCATTTGTGCTGCTGTCCCTGGGGAAGCACCTCCATTGCACCAGCCTGGACAATGCTGATAGCAGCACAGCTGAAGCATGGTGTGCATGGGTTTCTCTATTGGAACAAGCAGAGTGGTGGTGATGGCCAGTGGAAGGGGGTGAAACTGGGAGGTTTTCTGTAACAGAGGGAAAATGGAATGAATTTGTGCTAGTGCTCTAGACTTCAGTAGGCTGTTAAATACAAAAATCAATGTTAATGTAACATTAGAGCTGCGCTATTAAACCTGTTTGTTAACCTGTGGAGCTCAGCCTGTAATCTCACAGCTCCTTTTTGGACTGTACATAGGCCAGTATCTAAAACACTACTTGCACAGAAAAATGGTAAGGTACTTTGCTTTTCTGTAATTCCAAAAGAGTTTTGCAAAACACAAAGTAAAATTTGTCTAAGAACAAATTAAATACATGGGAAGTTTCATTTTAGGGACTAAAGTTTTCAAAAAGTTCCCATGTTTTCCAGAGTACATAAAGCAGCTCATCTGTTAGGTGTTTGTTCACACTAGTCTTTCTCAAAGCCCTGCTGCAGAAGAGGGTAGATCTCTGAATGGATCTTTGGATGAGATGCTATTTAGATTAAGAATGTCCTTCTGTGGTCATACATGAATGGATATGACGAAAAAGAGGTCCCAGCCAAGCCTCAAGGCATCACTGCATTTGCTGGTGTTGCTGTTGGAGTCACTCCCGTTGCTGGCAGTTACAAGTTGGTTCTGTAATTGTAATGTGTATTCATACTCCATATGACTCTCAGCAGTTTTGCAAATTCTGTTCTTTACATGGCGCCACTCTTTGCATAAGAAAAAATGCTTCAATTTACATAGTCTCTGGGGGAGTGGCAAACAAAACCTGTAGCCTGATTGTTTTTCCTGTCATTACCTATTTTTCTGAGAACTTCTTGTGTGTCACTTTGCTCATATAATCTGATACTTTATTGCAATTAATAGACATGAATTTACTAGCCGCAAAACATAGTGGGCATTTGTTGTTCTAGTGACCCTTGTCTTCTCTTCCCCTAATAGCTCATGCAACTCATTCAATCCCATTTGAAGCTTTGGATTCTCTGAGACTGCACAGGAGATAAAAGGCTGTGTAGCAGCTCAGAAGGGTGTGCTATATCCCCTTTAATGTGATCCATGGTGGGAGTCAGCCCAGATGCACTTGCCTGTGGTTAAAAAAGGAAGTACTTCTAAAGCTGTGTAGCCATTATCATAGCTCATATGTACAGAACGGTCAAGCTGAAGTTGTCATGGGGATTGCATCTGAAATCCTGGTGGCACTGAAGTCTGCCAGAGTTTTGACAGCCCCATTAATTGAGTTTCTGTGGTTGGTAAGCCTTCTTTCCTAATGTTATTTGTAATTCCACACAGAGAAATCAGAATGCAGTGGAGTTTACAGAAGGGGACTGAAATGTCAGTGCCCCCATGCCATTCAAACAGCTTTGATGGGGTGGGCAGAGAGGGTGAGGGCAGATCCTCCATCCTGGCTCTTGGCTGTCATGGGCTGTGAGGCTGCTGGCATTGCTCCAGGCTGCCCAGTGCCATCAGGGAAGCTGCTGTGTGGGAGCTGGAGGTGCAGGCTAGAGGTCATGGTCCCATCCTTCCCTTCGCTGGGATGTGTGGGGATGCAGAGCCCTGAGGTTTGGAACCTCAAACTGTCCTTCCTGCTACAATGGCTCTTTTTGGGGTGCTATGGTTTGGACTTTGACATGTCCTCAGGGTTAAGGACTGCATTAGCTGGCTGGTGGGTACCCAAGGGGAGGCTTCAGCTCTGAAGGGAATGTTGTACAGTGGCTTCTTGTTTCTTTCTTCCTTGAATTTAAACTCCTTAAAAGCAAATCCCTTCACTTCTCAAATAAGCGTGTTACTTTTGCCTTTCAACCCTAAATAGCTTAGCATATAAGTAGCTTTTTTTGGGGAAGAAAAAAAAAAAAGTCAACGCTGTCTGTATTTCTGTGATCAGATGCTCAGAATGGATTTCCGTCTAATCCTAGTTTTGAAATTGATTCAGCACAATGACCTTGGGCAAGTTACTTAACCTCTCAGTGACCCAGTTTTTCCATTTGTAAAATAGAGAGCAGAATACCCTTGTGAGCTGGGTAAACACCTCCTGAAGCTTAATTTAGATATACCTGTTTTAGAGGCCTTTGAACTCTGGTTGGAAGCACGGTGGAAGAGCACAATGTGCTTTTTGGTATGGAGTTTACTCTCCCAGTGCACTCTGTGGGTCTGGTGCTCAGGCTAGCCCAACCAGAGCCTCTCTGTAGCCATTAAACATACTGCTCACAGGAGGTTCATGCTTGCTAGGAATGTTAGCATTGTTAGAGCATCTTTATCCCACCTCTGCTTGGAGAGGCAGTGGAGCAGCCTTGCACTGCCCCAACTGGGTTAAGGAGGACTGGCTGAAGAGAAATGTCAGGTGTTCTTGACCCTCCTGGTTTCCAGACCCATTTGGTTTGAAACATGACATGTGCAGACTGGCTGAATTCTGGAAGCGAAGTGGCAGTGTTGGCATGCCCGTTTGCATACTAATACAACCCGAATGCCATTATTTTTCCAGCTCCCACAGCTGTGTTATGACTGTACTAGGGCTGAATTCTAACAACCAGCCAAAAGGTTTGTTTGCGTGTATATGTGCACTGAGATTTTGCAAGCAAAACTGGAAAGCTTTCTAGTTGTTGAAGTTGTGGGTTTTTTTTTAAACCCAGCACACTTTTGTGCTTACATTAAAAATTATGGATCAGCTGTATTTTAACAACTGTCTGTTCCCTGAATTTATGCAGTTGATGGCCTCAGAGCTCAGTTTGAAAGGTTTCCCCCTCTGTATTGCAACTGGGACTTCTTCCATAGATTCTCTTTTTTTTTTAAACAGAAACAGTGTTTTATCTTTGTATCTTTGTCTTGTATAAAGGATGAAAATCTATAGTAATCCTTTCCTATGCAGACTGCTCTATTTTTCCAGTAAAACACTCTTGCAAATAAGTCTGCAGATCTTTCAACACAATGCCTGAAGCATCACACATGATAAATCCTTCCCTAGTCTCAGTTTTCTGTAACCTTCCTCATTCCTCACAATGACACACACTTTCTCTCATTCATCTTTTATTACAATTCAATATTGTGCTTGAATATAATTAGGTTTTATGCAGTGTACCCTTCCCCCCATCCTTGGTTTTTTTTTTCCTTGAAAAAGAAAAAACTACTTGTTCCCATGCACATTTTATCTGGAAATTGACTTCAGTGTTATAGGTTCCAATATATTTGCACAACAGGTAGGGAATGGTATTGGGGAAAGAAAAGAAATATTTTTAACATCATAAACCTCTAGCAAAAATATGTATGTAATAGAATCTGGTACTGTGGTATTACACACATTACAACTGTCACTGTGACTTACAGCCTTAGTTTAGCTGAAAGAAAATCTATAACCTTAGAAATGCAACAATGTCCAAGTCACAGTTCAGAGTAATAAATGTTTTTCACAGAATAGTGTAATCCATATTTCCAAAGCTGATACAACAAAGGCATTTCTACTAGAAATCTTTCAATTTCATGGGCGGAGGCTCAGAGAGCGAGAGAGAATGGTTAGTAGAAATGATAAGCAATAAAATGCCTGTGTTCAGAAATATTGGCCCTTTGGCTACTGCCTGTGGTAGACCATTCTTGCCCTCAAATTACATCTTAATAAAGTATTGTCTGTCTTGTGATATCTGTACAAAAATCAACTTTTAAAGTTCATGCTGTGATTTCAGGGTGGCGAGGACATTGGGTTGCAGGCGGCTGTGCGTGAGCACCTTGGTGTGTCCCACATCGTGGCAATCCTATATGGTAAGCACTGCTCCCTCTGGGGCAGATGATGCAAAGTGTGCTCTAGTGATGATACAGGCTGTTTTGTCTGGCCAGAGCTCTTGGACATGCTCCTCTGTGTCTCAGTGCTGGGAGCTGCCAGCTGCTGTGCCTCCTTGAGATCCCAAGAATGCAATCTGTCTGTGCACCCAGTGCTGAGCCTTTCACCTCTGTGCTGGGATGAACTGGTGGCTTGATGGGTGCATTCAAATTCTTTGCTTGGGAACTTGAACTCTGAAGTCTTAACCCAAATATGAATTTTTGATTCATCTCAGCTATCTTTTCTCTAGGAAAAGTTCTCTCAGCAAAAGGTAGTGAGAGCCCTGGGGTGTCCTTGTGCCCCTGGCTTTGGTTTGACTTAGTGTGTAGGAAGAGAACTTGACCATGTGCCAGAACAGTGAGGCTATCCTGGCAGGCCTTCCTGCCGGTGACAGCAAACAAATATATCACACTACACATTTCCTCTCTCAGAAGGGTATAGTTTGAGTAGCTAAGTACCTTGTGTTTTGGGCTCCCAAGACCTTCATTTGTTTCTGCCTTCAGACTTCCTGGCAAGCTTGCTTATGTCTATTAATTTTCCAAAGTCCATGAAAGCAAAAAACCAGCAAATTGCATTAAAGTAATCTGTAATCATTTGAGTTAGCGTATGAGTGAAATGCTCTCATAGCTGAGCAGTTAAAATGGAAATGCAGTATTGGGATGCTATATGTGCCATAGTTTATTGCCCACTATATGTGTTGCAGAATATCAGGTTCATTCCAGTCAAGGTTAGCCACATGCTCGTGTTTGGTTTTATGTTTAAAAAAAAAAATAAAGCAAAGTAAATGGAGACATTGGTAGTAGGAAAAATCATCTACATTATCAGGCCCTTCATTTGTTTATTCTCTTTCCTGGTGGGGCTGAGAAGATGTGCTGGCACCCAGGACTTCTGACCAGGGTGTGTTTCGCAGCAAACCTGTGGGCAGCATGGAAAGGCCAGTGGGTTGGTCTGTGCTGAAGAACCAAGCTTTTAATCAGAAATGCAGAAGCTCAGCATATCTAGTTGTATTACCATCTTGAAGCATTGCAAGTGCTTGGTATATATAGCACTAATATTGTCCCTACTATGCTGAGACATCATGCTTATTTTAATGCACAGTACTAAAAATTTCAACTTCACATAAATTAGCTTTATTAGCTACTTTACTTAGTCATCATTCCTATTACTGCTTCATTAGATAACTGATTCATAATCATTGACTTACGAAGAACAGATTGCAGAGTTTTCTCCTTTCTGTCTGCTCCTCACCTTCCCAGGCTTCAGTGTGCATTCAGACTAATGCAATGGTACAACACTTAACACCATCCATTTCGAATCCTGATGTGGGACAGCCTGAAATGCTCTGTCCTTGTAAAGCTGTGCTTCTCTCAGACCTACAGCAGGATACTCTACAACCTTGATTGGAGTGTCTGACTCACAAGGATGAGCTAATTTTGTTGGCAAGTTCCTGCTTTCTTGAGCCAGTATAATCATATTTTTTTCTGGTGTTTGGGTGGTAGTGACAGGAGTCTGAAATATTGCATGTGTGCAAAATAGTCAATGCATAAAAATATCATCACAAAGCGGTGAGGTTATGTAGAGCTTATGTGCCCTTGGTGCACAGGACAGCAGACACTCTGAGGTCTTTTTTCCCTCTCACCAAGGTGAAGAAGCAGTTGTCATCTGGTGTTTGTGTAAGGAGGCTACATGGCTCTGAGACCAATTGTTGCATCCACAGAGGTGTAACCTTATAGTTGGGTGTGGGATTTGGCCTTTCTGCTGAAACACAGCTACCAAGCAACTGGGCTCTCAAAAGAAGTTTATCATGCCTGTTCATTTGGGTGTTACACTTCTCGTAGGCTTTGGGAACTACTTAAAGCATGAAGTTGGATATTTTGAAAGGAGAAAGTAGGAATTTCTTTGTGAAGGAAAACTGACTTTTCTTTATATTGCTTTTATTTGCTGCTATCCTTTGTTATGTGATTGTTCTGTTAGCCCTGTCTTCAAGTGCCATGGAGTTTCTCTAGTGACCCCTAGCTCCATGACCGCCTGTGTGTCACACCAGCAACTCGTGATTCTTGCTTGGAAAGAGGGGGCTTTTACCAGTTCTTGCAAGGAAAGCTGTACTTTTCCTTCAGAGTTCTTGGAAGGATTTTTTCCCCATCATCAGGCTATTCTTCCACAGTGAAATGGGAAAATTTTGCTAAAAGACCATTATATATAGTGGAAAAGGATTCTGCTGCAGGGACATGAGCATTGCATAGCATTGCAACTCATCACATCTCTGATGAGAGGCTCTGGCCTCGTGAAAAGGTTCGTGCTGGTTTCCCTTGATGTAATGAAGAGAAAATTTGAAAATCCCAAATGCCTTGTAGAATTCCTATGACCTTTTGGTAACTTTTTAGACACATGCACTTGCTAAGCTCTAATATGCATGTGGTCACTGAACTGGCACTCCTCAAAATTAAATAGACCTAATGCAAATTACTAATAATCTGAGAAAGCTTTGTGCTAAAGAGGCTGTAGTAAAATTTCACAGGAGAATCCTCTTCTGCAGGCTACATTAAATGGCCTTGTTAGACATTTGAGTATTGAGTGTCATTATGTAGTGATTTGAGAAGGACAGAATAAAATCATAAAACTGCTAGTAAGATTCTCACAGCAGATCTATTATAGCTAGTCTCACCCATAATAATTTAGAGTTTTAATTTTCTCAAGCGTCCCACAGGTTTACTATATCCAGCCAAATGCTTCACGGACAAGTTGGCAGAATGGAAGCTTTTTATGACCTGTCCCCACTGGTGGCTTTTAAAGCTTCACCCCCTCTTCCTCCATACTTGTGTGCCACACTCATGCACACGTGCATGCACATCCACACACACACAGCAAAGAAGTCTCAGGGAGAACAGGAGTTTGTCAGGTCCAGCACAGTTCTCAGCTTAATTCACGCTGTTCAGAAACCATCAGCATCTCAATGCAGGGGCTTTTTTCCCTTTGGTTTTAAAGCAAAAGGAAATATGAAAAACTGAAACCAAAGGCAGATTAATTGATACAGAAGCTCAGAGACAGGAGGTTCCTGATTTGAATAGTCTCCCTGAAAAACAACACCACTCTGGGTCTCTGGGTTTTTACTCATCAGTCAATATCCATCTGTTTGAAAAGTGAAGAACCTGCTGGAAAGCTGGTAAGACCCCTGGCAGAGAGTGTAAACACCCCGAACCTGGGGACTTATATCAGCAAGCAAGGGGAAAAATACTTTTTTCTACCTAATTGGCACATTGCAGCCTAAGTTGTCCATGCTGGGTGCTCACCCCCGATTTGGATCTGTTGCTGACAGATGGGGCAGGAGGGTGCGTGTTGGTGTCTCGGCTGTAGGGATGTGGTCACTTGGCATTCCTTGGGCTGTGTAGGGATGCTGGGGATTTCCTAACCCCTGCTGACCCCTCCCATGCGCAGCGCTGGCCGCAGGTGTGGAGAGATGGGAATCCTGAACCGGATATTTTAAACAGAAGTGCTGAAATCATCTTCAACATCTGCAAAAACTCTTTGACAGAGTCTCTTGCAGCAAAGTCTCCAGAACATGAATTTTGACAAGGAAAGAGCCCATTATTATCAGTGATGTTTCAACCATTATTTTATGAATATATTCAATGACAAGAACTAGCTTGTTTCCAAGACAACAAAATTCAAACCCGATCCATGATTGCTCTAAAGGAGGCCTCCTGTCATTTCGTTCCTTTGAAGAAACTCACAATTTGATGGGCAAAATGCCAGCAATAATTAGACAGAATAGCACCATAAACCCCAACGGAAGCAAAATATCTGCTGTAAGAATTTCCCACCAGAAATCCTGAAAATCAAATCAAAGCCTGGATAAAATCTTTTCTGTTGAGCGTAAGAATGAAGGGAAAAAAAAAAAAGGGGGTGGGAGAAGACAATCCAGTTTTTTACCTCATCAAAGGGAATACTAAAAACTGTCTTTGTGACTTGCTTGTGTCTTCTTGTGAAATAATAAGTGGGCAGGGCAATCAAATTTAAAGCAGTATTCCCCAAAGCAAGGTCAAAACTGCTAGAAATGTTCATTTCATTTTTATTTGCTTTCCCTGCAAGGTACACACTGTGGCTATAATTTCCCATTCTTTATGGGGAGATCAAAAGATTTGTGCTGTGCTGTGTAGGAATCAATTCAGTCATCCTGGCAGCACGCCAATCTTTATTACATTATTTGTTAACCTGCGTTATTGCAGAATGGAATAACTGTTCCCTGGGATAAACTAGGGAGTTCTTGCTTCCTTGACCTTGATTTCCACGCTCGTGCCTTGTCCTCTCAGCACCCACATGCAGATAATGATTGTCTGTGTTAGAGTGAATGAAATATCACTGCAGATCCTGTGCCGAAGCAAATCACTGAATTGGTGGCGTGTAAGTGAACCAGTGCCTTCATTGTTTGCCTCTGCTCTTGCAGCAAACTGAGTCTCAGGTGTTTCTTACAGCGGGACTCTCCTGCTTTACCGGCAGTAAAACCAGCCCACGTGACAAGAATTGTATTTGCTCTTTTCTTCCCACTAGGCAGTTTCTGTAATCTTTAAAGCCAAATGCATCAGTCAAACCATCCTTCTTGGAATATTTCTGATTTTTTTTAAAGAATCTTTTTCATTAAATTGGTGAGCAGTGATGTATTTTGGTAGTTTTGGGGACATGCGTTAGGGGCATGCTTAAACCAAGTTTTTGAGTTCTCTCTAAGTAAGCATCACATGTACAGGTTTCACATGTGCCAGTTCTGCACTGGGAATGTTTCACTTACATTTTCTTAACAGAAAGAAGCAGGCTTTGCTTAGTCATGTTTTTCACAGAGAAAATGGAGAGTAGGTTCTGAACCGGTGTATTTCAGCATGTATTTGATTTCAGTGAAATTGGGTATCTTTTAGATTGAATCAAAATCCATCTGTGTTCTAAAAAGTACTGCAATGGCCAGTGCTAGTGGAAATTTGTAGATATTGAGCCCCACTGCTCCTCTGACCTCAGACTTCCTGGATAGGTGCATTTTCTGTCTACACAGAACTTTCTGACTGAAAGACCCATGCTGGAAGTCATGGTTTTTGTGGTCATACTAGGGGACAGAGCATGGCAGGGGAGAAGGAGCAGCCTGGAATGAGATCCTTAGGAGTCTAAGACAGATCTGAGGTTTAATTTCAGTGAAGGGCAGGGAATGCTATGTTGATATGCAGTCCACTGTGAAATGTCAAACTGGGTTGAGCTCCTCCCTGGCTGATGTAATTCAGTATAAAAATATCAGATTTCAGTAAGGAAATATTAGTAAGGGAGAGAGAAGAGGAACAAAACTTGCAGATTTTTTTCCAAAATGCTCTCAACTGCTAAAAAGCAGATTTTAAATCCTATTTCGAAACAGAAACTTTTGTTGAAATCTTAGGATTTTTTATAGAACAAGTGTCCTTCATGACAACAAATCCTAGTCACTAAGTTGCAGACCAAAGTTGATGGCATTAGTTGATGCCAAAAAAGTGCGAAACACACAAAAATGGAGAGTGTGGAGTGGACCAGGCTCTGAGACCAGGGAGTTGGTACAGGCTCAGAAACAAAGAAGAAGAAATATCTGTCTTTTATTGTCCCTCCCCTAAGAACCAGACGGTGGCTGGGGAAGTCTGGGAACCAGTTGCAGGGACAGCCAGTGAAGGCCAGGGTGCTGCTGCCCAGTGCTGCAAGTCTGGGCAGATGCAGTGGCAGTGTGTGGGACAAGAACAGGGACAGAGCTCTAGACACCTTTCAGGTTTTCTCCATTTGAGACTTCTCTTGAGGCTCTGTGCTTGGCCAGGTGCAGAAGCTGAAGGCAATCACCTACCTGCTTGTCAGGTCACCAGGGAAGTGCTCAGCTGTGCTGCCAGGTCATCCTCCTGACCAGATCCTGCAAACCTGTGAGAGCAGTCAGGCTGGAACCCAGGTGCTGCTTTCCATTGTGACAGTCCCAGCCCCTTCCTCATGAGTTTGGGCTGTGCTGCTTGCACTGAGTGGAGCAGGGAATACAGAAAACATATTTAGCCAGACTTTGCAATGGGCAGGGCAGGACTGGGGAAAAAAAAATTCTACCTTTGCTGAAATGCTCTGCATGCTGCTTTGCAGAGGGATTTTTTTTTCCATTCTGCTCTTCCATATTCTGCTGCTATAATATGAAAATACGTCTGCCTCACAGTAGGTTGAGACAAAGGTGTTTACAAAAGCACTAAGCCTGAGAATCCAGCCACCCAGCATCAAAATAGGAAACTTAAATTCATAAGCTCCCTCCTTTAAACTGATGGAAATGGATCCAAACAAAACAAACCAAAACAAAAGCAGTAGGTAAACATGTTGGAATGTACAATGGATAATGGATATTGAGGGATGATCTAGTCATGCATGCTAAACAGATACACTTATGAGTTTAAATTTAATTAGCATCTGGAAATTAACAAGGCTAGAAAGAAGGGCAATGTGTTTTTAAGTGAAGGCGATGAATAGGTACTGTTAGTTGCATATAGATAAACGAGGATTTAATTTGTAAGACATAATGAACCAGGTGCCTATAAAATAATTTGTGGGGTTTTTTTCTGCTGGATATCACAAAAGATAATGGTGTAACACTTCAAGGTCAGTCTACATCCACCTGTTCATTTCTTTTTGGGGAAAATATTTTTAAGGATAACTAAATGAAATTGACTTCTTTTGTAGAAAACTGTTGGGTGTTTTGATTTTTTTTTCTTAATTATGCATCATTGCTAATTTTACATTCAAAACCCAGTCAGCCTTTATTGAAGAAGGCTTTAGTTGCTGCTCTGATTTTAATTTTTCAATCTGTACATTGACTGAGACAGGTTTCTGTGGAGAAATGCTAGTCCAGACTGTGTCCCTTAAGTGTGCATATGGGGATGCATTTCTGGAAGAAATGATATTTCATAGTGCTTGAATTGGAAAACATTGTTTTAAAACCAGAATATCACTTTAAAAAGCAAAACATTGGTTTTAAACCAGGACTTCTTTAAAGAAAAACAGTACTGAGTACTGTGTGATGCTATGAATTACCTTTTCCCTGTCACCTATAGGATTTTCATCCATCTCCTTAAGCATTGCAGCAGAGACTACTACCACTTGAACTGAAAACTAAATGATAGCAGGAGATCCTGTTATCCCAGTGAAGGATAGGGCTGTAAAAGCTACCTGTTGGGTCTTGGTGATGTTCAGCAGGGTGAGGAAAGATTATGGCAGACCTCTTTTTTTGGTTTTTTCATATTTCTGAGAGTGCTTCTGCTGTCTCTGGGAGTTGGTGGGGCGTAAGCTGCACAGACCTTGTAGCTGGGTAACAATGAGCCTCTTTGTCTCCATTCTGCTGCATTCTGCAGCAATTTCTTGGATTTCCAGCAAAAAATGGTGGTGCTTGCTTGTTGCTTGTGGATTTGCTTGTGAAGCTGCTAGTCCTCAGAAAATGGAAGCCAGAAAAGGAGGATTCTCTTCTCAGCTGTTAGCCAAGCAAAGCACAAGTGAAATATTACGAAAGAAAGTAAAGGCGTTTTTCTTCAAACCAAATGTCATAGGTCTACTGTGAGTAATACCTGCATGCAAATTTATTCAGGAGGAACGATTTCTCTCTCTTTCTGTCCCTCTCTTTTATAAGAAAGGTGTTAAGTACCCTATATAAGCATTGCTTCCAGTATGTCATGCAATCAGTAACTAGCTTTACCTTGAATAGGAATGAAAGGGATTCTACCAGGAATGCAAAGGATTTGAGGAGGATTAGTATTTTGATCAACTTTTGAACATACAGTTTTGGATTAAGACACCAGAGATGAAGTTATCTGCTTTAAATGGGCTTGTGGTAGATGGGGAAGACTGAACACCCACTTACTGACAGTTCTTTGCATTGTGATAAATTTAATGTGGCAGTAAAGAAGGGTTTATGTTTGTATAAACGCCTTTTACAACCAACAGTTTCCATCCACTTAATAATGACCCTGCTTTTCTCACGAGAGCAGCGCCATTACCAAGCTGTTGGAATGGCTTCCACAGCACCAGGCAGCTCTTCCCGCTGCACTTAACGGCCCAGCCCATCTGCGGAGCGCGGGGCTCGCCAGAAGACACCTGCTGCCTCAAATCTTGCTTTTAAGGATCAGACCCATTGTGCCTGATTGCACGAGGCCTCTTACTTTGGTTGTGTTTTAGGAGAAAGATGAGTAAGTGCCAGGCTTCCTACTAGGCATGTGACTTAGCAAAACCAGCCTCTAATTAAACACCCAAAAGGTGTGTGCGCCAAAAGCCCACGTGCAAACATCTCTCTTTGCATAAAGAATTTAAGTTCAGAAAGGATGTGTCACAAGTTGAAACTAATGGTTAAATTAGCATTGCTTTATGCTCTTTTGGATACAAAGAGTATCACCTAGACTTGCTAGGGTTAATACAAGTGGGGAGGGGTTGGACATAATCTTTGGTTTACCCCATGAAAGATTTGCTGTATTTCACCTTTTTTTGTCTTTGTTTGAGAAACCCAGAGTTTCAGGACAAGCTTTGGACTGGCAGGTCAGTTCTTGTGTTTGGAAATGATTCATGGCTTAAGTTCTGTCAAGCCACAGTTGTTTGGCCAGATCCTGCCAGTCAAGGAAGCCCACACCAGCCTCCTCCCAAGCCCAGGCCAGCCCACCAGGCACTGCTGGCCCATGCAGAGGCACACATAGCTGCTGGCAGCCCTGGAGCCCCTACCTTCGCATCTCCTGGCAAGGGGCGTCTGCAAGGCCACCTGAGTTCTCCTCACAGCTAATGAGCTACTCACTCTTTTGTCACCAGGTTGGCTCCAAAAAAATGCTCTGGGGAGGGGTTTGCCAGAAGACCTTCCCAGGCTTGTCTGCCTGTGGAAAAATCTGATTACAGGAAAAGGGAAAAATTTCTCAGGGTGGGTCTACAGGCTCTGGAATACTTTGTGTTTGCTCATCAAGGCAGTAACTGCCAATTTATTCAAGGGCCTGACCCAGGAAAAGAGTTTGTGGCCAAGAGTTGTGAAATGGGAGTGGCTGTGGACTCCTTGTCCTAATGTGCAGCCTCTGCTGGCATCACCAGCAGCTACAGCATCACAGGTGGCCTCTGATGCTGTTGGGAGAGGCTGAGAGCTGAGCTGGGGGAGCAAGGCACCAGAAATATGTTTTGTTAAGGGCTGCATCAGCTACATTGCTTTCCTGCAAGTGTGATTCATTTCCTTATGCCTTACACAGTGGGAGAGGGCATGTTAGGTGCTAAGGTCTGCTTTGCACTTCCCTTATGCTCTTGAAAAGGGTATTTTAAAGCCAGAACTTTGCAAATTATCTCTGGGTTTTTTCCTGCCTTTTAGTGGCATTACCTCTAAACGTGTGTCTTGCCAGAGGGGTTCCTGCAATCTTCCTCTGCTATGGGGAGCAGAAACACTTCAGTCTGCCTTTTGCAAATTGATGTTGTAGAAAAGGTTTCTTCTTACTCAGTGTTTATACCATTCTCACTACTGCCTTGGACCCCTCGTCCCCTCCCTTTTAAATAAAGACTTCTATCTACAAGGTGTAGCTTGCACGATTATGTGTATGAATTGTTATATGTGGTCCTGAACACTTTCATGCAGAACTTCAGGTCTGGCAAAAATAGAACCATAGCAATCCAGTAAGTCTTGCCATAGAAAATATTTTAAACCTAGTTATATCAGCCTGGAAGGTTTTTATAAATATTGTGTAGAAATGCTAAGATGTATTTATCTATTCTTGTGCATTAGCTTAAAACAGGACTGTCACACAAGTGGGGGTTTGATACTACTGGATTAATGCTATGTAAGGGGGATTCTGACCCCACACCCATTTGTGTAAAAGGTAAAAGCTTACACTGGCTAGAACAAGGGAGAGTCAGAAGGAGTCACTAGAAATTACCAGTGGCATCATGGATTAGCATTCACAGCTGCTGAAACTTCCTTTCATGGAAAAGGCAGCTTCTTGCTACTAAGAATGAAGATTTTACTGAGCTGTGGAGACCTAGAGAGGAAAGTTAAAAGAAAAACTGAGAAAGAAGATTTAGATGTTGAGTTGATGGATTTTTGATTCACTTTCTGTTGTCTCAGATTGCTGGCAAAGCCTCAGGAAGAGTGATGCATAGTCTGTGTAACATAAGGTCCTAAAGCAGCACTGTGGCACAGAGCAGTGCTCACACTGCAGAAGGCAGGGTAGGACCAGGCAGGTGGCACTGTCCCTCTACCAGACCCCATGCAATGGAGGGCCTGTCCCCTGCCGAGGTCTACCACCCAGAAAGGTTGTAACAACGTAAAAAAGTTCATCAATGAGCTACAAATGCAAGCTTCTGGTTATCTGTATCGAAAGAAAGTTTAGGGTTGACTTGTTTGTAGTTTTGTTACAAGACAAAATTTAAGTTGGCCAAATTCAAATCAAATTCATATAGGTTGCAGTGGGTTTCTCAGCAGTGGTAATTCTTAAAATCTAGAGTGTATGTTTCTAAAAGCTATTATTTAATTCAAATGCAATTCTGAGAAAGCCTGTGTTATTTTGGGAAATGACAAAAAAGAGGCCACATCTATAAATTCTAGCATCTGTGTACTCAGATGATTTACTGGCTGGCTGATCTTTGGCAAGCAGGAAGGATAGGAGTGTATTGAGTTTTGTCACTGTAGGAGAATACTGAATGAATTATTGATGAATATTTAATAGTTCTATGGGGAGGCAGAGTGGTGTAAATGGACACAAAGAAAACCAACATTATTGTAGTCTCTGAAAGAAGCAGTATGGTAAGAGGAAGTAATGGGCTAGTAAATTGAACTTAGTTGCAGGGAAGTTCCTAGAGATTTTGAGAGCTGAGATCACAAAGTATATGGGGAAGTGTGCTTTGATAAAGTTACCAATGTGCCTTCAGAGGGAATAAGCCTTATATGGCAAGGCTAGAAAAGTTATTTTGTGAAGCTTATTGAGAGGCAAAAAATGTGAAGGAAAGGAAAAGAAAACAAATTTTGCATTAGGTCAAATAACAGTGTCTAGAGTTGAGAAAAGAGACCCATTTCTGAAGGTACGAGATCCATGTGATAACCACATGGTAAGCAGTAGAATAAGAGTGAGTAAAGAAGTTATGAAAGAAAATAGAAGGATAATCATTAAAAAAGTAATTTTATGTTTAGTGTGCCAAGGGTAGGTTCAAAAGTGCTTTGTGCTAATTTGTCCTCTCCATACTTGTGGCAAGTGGAAAGGAATTTTTAAAGGGAATGCTGCCAGAACAACACTGAGCACCTTTAAAATTCTGTAAGTCATATCTGCATCCTGTGAACTGAAAACACACCTCATTTTGCCAGAAACATGACTGTAACCTAGGAAAACGACAAGTAAGGAGGATTTAGATTAGCTTACATGTACAGGCATACTGAAATGCAGCAGATGCAACTCTGCCTTAAAAAAAATTCATTGTCTTTCTTTCTCAAAAAACCCCCTCAAATCAACCAAGAAAACCCCTCAAACAGAAATGCAGGGCAAAGGGTAATGGGTAGGACAAAATGGAGGGAAGTTATAGATTTATGAGACATTTATCAGATGTCTGTTGAAACAAATTCAATACTTCTGTTTTCTGCTCAAAATTTACAAATAAATTATGAAAAGTATGGCTAGATAACATTATACTAAAGTATAATGTTATAATATAATAACAGACGTCAAAGTCTTTTACCTGACAATTAGAGTTGCCCTACACTAGAGCTGATCCATGGAAACCAACAGAACTTGCATAAATCCCCTCCAAAATGTTGTGTCCTAGTACTAAATGAATCAGGTTGATTCCAATTATTGTGGTTTTCCAATTTTCCATACCAGAAACTGTTTAAAACCAGGGATATTACTACAGCCATGAATGTTCATAATTACAAGCTGAATCAAATTGCTGATGGACTTCAAATCTTATTCCTACCCATTTTATTTCTTTGTTTGTATCTCCATCCACAGATCATGTTCATAACAAAGATCTGTTAGAAAGCATTGGAGAGGGAACTGGAAGGAGTCTGGATGTGACAGATTGTTCTGTAAATTAATTGCAGTTCTGGACAGTGCATGTTTAGAGGCAGACAGATTAAATATGTGTTGCCTGCAAACTACCTGCTTACCACTCTTCACATTCTCTTTCATACCAAGGCATTGCTGTGGAGAGGGAATCTTGTCACTCCACTAGTGGCCAGGACCTTCCATTCCCTCCCTGGCTTCTTGAGGCTGTTGGTGGATACTACATGTGGGGTCTGGCAGCATGATCAGTGCAGGAGTGATGATAGGGAGACATGCATTCAAACCAAATCACCTGATTTACTACACTGAAATGACTGTATACTGCACACACTCCCTGGAGCAATTATTCAGGATCCTCATCATCTGCAGTGAGTGTGTTAAACCTTTCTGAGTTTTATTTGGGCCATGTTTTACCAGGGGAAGCCATCCATCACCGCTGTGATTGTCCGTGCCTTACAGTGGCCATGAATTTGTGCGTCTGTCATTGGTGCTCTGTGAAGCTGTGGTGGCATTTCTAAAGCATGCCTGAATGGAACGTTGCCTGAATCTGTGTGAACAAGAGACCTGTGTGAAGTATTATGTGCCTTACCCAGTCACTAAAAAGAAATAAGTACAGTCTCAGCCATGACATATAAAAGCTGACCAGGAAAGAGAGGATTAGTGGTGACATAGCAACTATTCTAGCTCTGCAGCCAAATCAGTGGTGTAGGAGCACGTTTATGAATATGACTCCCTCTATTATGGTTCTGTGTCTTTTATCTGTGGAGCAGCATCCACACAAGTATAGCTGAAACCCAGCAGAATATGATGCTTGGCAAAGCTACCCGCTGGGGAAAAGCAGTGAGTAAAACAGACTCTGTAGTGGCATGAACACCGCTGCCTCTCTTTCAAATTTGAACAATATTTTGACCTTCTCATCACAGAACTTTTGTTGATTTCCTTTTTAGCTTTTTCTCCAATTTTTTTACTTGAGTTACATCTGTGGCAAGAAGATCAGAGCAGAACACATGATAATGATTTAAACTGGAACTTAAAGTGTTTTGATGGATAAACATCTAAGTTGAATATGCAAATTGATTTTGCAAGCTGGGGCATTCATGTCTCTACTAATTCTTTAGACAATCAGAAAACTAGTGTAATTCCATAGCTATATTTATGGCTATGTAATGGGTTATGCACTTTCCCAATATGTCTAAAACATCATTAGGAAAGTCAACATTTCTGTAGAGTAGAGAAAGATGAATGAGAAAGGAAATGTGCATGAAAGGTTATGTGTTTATATTCAACTTGGTTTTTGGTAGTTGCTAAGAGCTCACAGAGCTTTTTGAAGCCAATGGGAGATGAAAGTGCTCAGCAGTGCCATAGCTTCGTTTGAGTAACCTGGGAACCTTTCAGGCAGGAAATAAAAGAAACTTCTTATTTTGTACAGCTCCTAATTGAATTGTGCACTTATTTTTTTTAACCTGACTAGAGAATGAGGTTTTAAACGGGCTCAAAAAAAGATTAGACACTCTTTTAGACAGGTAGGTCAATTGCTGGTGGTCAAGCACAGTGAGATTAATGCCACTTCTTAACGCACAAGTTCCTCACTACCCATCCCAGGAGCAGAGGTGGTGGCTGGGGAGCCAGCAGCTGCCCCAGCCCCATCAGATCCCTGCTGTCCTGAGGACCCACCATGTCAGGGGTGTTCATGTCTGCCTGCATGCCTCCTCCTCTGCTCTGCCCCACAGGAGGGGCTGTCAGTCCCCGTCAGTCACAGCGGAATTCACCATGGGAAGGGCAGAGCTCAGGCAAGAAGGGAAAGCAGGTAGCTTCAGATTGCTCATTTAAGCACGGTTGTAATAAATACTGCAAACAGCTGTAAAGTTGGGCTCTGCTGCTTGACCCTGTTAATTCTGACAAAGAAAACTGTGGCTCAGTTCTCTTATACTTGGTAATTAGTTCATGCAAGAGCTTTTAAAAAAAAACTTCATATTAAAATATCTCTGGATATATGTTAGAAATTTATCTGAGAATTTTTTCTGAGGGGGAGAAATGGGAAAGATTAAATGTTGAGCAAAGATGTAGAGGATATCTGCATTGGCATAAGTACTGCAAGTACTGAAAAATTAAACCTTGCCCTTTATCATTACCAGCATTTAAAATTCTTTATGATGGCTTTACTGAAGAATATGTGTTTATAGACAAAGGGTTGCCCCTCATATTTTGTCTACAACAAAGGAAAAAAACCTTTCTGTAAGTCACAATTTTTATGTTGTTGCTATAAAATTCTATACAGCTGTCATACTTTAATTCTAATTGACTTTTGACTTGATGAGACATAAAACCTCAAAATGGAAGATACTTTCTGGAACTTGGTGTCTGAGGTGAGTTTATTGTGCAAATTGCATGAGCCGCTACAGCATCTGTGTTGAGCCAGAGTACCTTTGATAATATGTACATGCCCACACTTCAGTTTTCAAATAATTTTAAGTTGTCCACCTGAGTGCCCACCCAGCCCACCAGACACTTGCTCCTCAGTACAGAAAAGCGGGATTTCAGTGGCACTGAGATGTTTTTTGTGTCTGCTGGTTAGCTTACAGGGACAGAGGATTAGAGTGACCAAGCCACCTGACGTTTAAAACCTGTGAAGCTGCAGCAGAGTGTGGCGCTGGGGCAGCCCCGTGACCAGGTTTACTGTGGCACATTTGTGTCCCAGTCATTGTGTGCAGCCTGCTCGGGTGTGTGCAGCTTCCACTGTGCAGTTTTCTCCAAGTTTCTGTCTCAAGATTTATCTTTATACATCCATGGGCTTCAGAAACCAACTGGCCCTTTTCTTGTAGCAGCAAGCTCTGCTCCCTCTCCTGGGAATGCTTTTGGCTGCAAACTCAACCAATTTGAGTCTGCCTTACAGCAGGGATGTTTTCTAACTCTGTGGGGGCTTGTTTGTCTTTAGCTTTTTGCCTTCTCCAGCATTCAGAAATAATTAACAAGTAATGAACGGAAAATAAAACGTCCTTGAACAGAACAGCAGATGGGGTAGACTACAGCACTTCTTTTCCTGGTTCTTCCTTTATTTTATGATCATGGGGGAGCTGTGCTGTCTCTTTTCCTCCCAGTCTTTATCTGCCTTATTTGTTCAGACACTGAATATCCCATGTTAGGACCTGCCTCTAATGTATCAACACAGTGTCTAGATCAAATGAGCTCCAATTTGTAATAGAGTTTTCAGGCTCTGCTGATGAATATACTGGATTCACAGGCTGCACCTGTGCTATCCTGAAAGAGTGATCTCGATGGAAGATGATCTTGGCAGAGCTGGCCAAGCAGACAGACATATTTCTAGCATGCTTGTTTGTGCAGAGGAGACATCTGGCTTCCTGGCTTTCCTAGTACCTGATCTATTAACCCCTACTTCACCTCTGAAATTAAATTGATAACGAGGAGCCAAACACCAGTGTCTTTTTATGGACCTTCTGTTTGGGGAGAGAGTAACTAATGTGGGATACTGAAAAGGTAGATGATCAACTGGTTGATGATTACATGGGTACATCTGTCTCAAAGCTGCTGATGTTGCTAAGAACATTCTGAAAGGATGTTTCAAATATAAAAGTTTTACTATTTTTGTAACAGAATGAAGGTAGCTGAATTCCTGCTGAATGTCAGGATGGGCATTAGAACTGCAAGAGGTGAAGATGGCTTTAGTTACACTTAGCTATAACTCAGAGGACAAACCAAAAGCAAATGTCTTTACTGTGTTTCTTGACACAACGGGAAGCATCTGTGCATTCAAGTCACTCTGCTCCACTTTGCTTGAATTCTCACCTTGAGGACCTAATCCTGCAACCCTTTATAACATAGATAACCTTTCTGTGTTGAGGTATCATCACATACAGAGGATTTGCAGATGCACAGCCTTTGTTCACACTTAGAGCACTGCAAGGATTCCCATCTTTTTGTACCACTGATGACAAGAAGAGTCAGCTGTCACCAGTTATGAGGTAAGCTGAAACACCTTGTCCCACAGGGCAGCACTTCCAAAGCACACAGGCTTTCTCCTTACCATGTTCATTCTTCATTATGTGACTGCTGCACTCTTTTACTATCCACTGGAAAGATTTCTCCCTTGTGGTTTTTTGGTATCTACAGGTTCTTGCTATCTACAGGGCTTTCTCTTGAGCTGCATGCAGTTCATTTTTAATAAGGAGTAACATATACTGAAAGCACTTATAAATGTTCCAAGCCTGTGATTCTTAATTATGTTGTGTGTATTTTGTGAAATACTGCTATCCCTCACACCCTTTTTGCTTGCAGAGCTGTAGTGTATTGTGTGGTAACAATAAATGTTAAATAACCCGCCTGCCACCCAACTGCACTTCGTGGCACTCGTATAATTACAGAGGCTTCCAGAAATCACCTTGTAAGGCTCTGATTTGCTGGCAACATGTGAACATTTCACTGTAAACACTCTTTCATTACATGAGATTTCATTACCAGAGGTTTCTGCTCTAATATCCTCTTTCCTTTGAGAATCGGGGCCAACACTACAGTAACCACATTGTTAGCAAGAGCAATGTGAGATTAAGACTGTGGACTCCATTGATCTGAGAGCTTCAGAGTAAGGGTGCTAAATATACTCTATTAAGTGGGAGCTCATGTTGGCTCTGTGCATAATGACTGCACAGAAGCATTTGAGTTATGTTGCCTTGAGCATAGTAAAAAAAAAAAAAAGCACATAGTAAGATTGATATCAGATTATTTGCCATTTATTTTTCCCTGTTATATGTGGGTAAACTACTAATCTCCTGGGGGTCTCTTCCCTGCAGAGGCTGTGCGTGCCAGCTGCCACTCTGCCTGTGCAGGGGCTTCACTGCCCAGCACCTTAGTGGGCTGAGTGTTACACTTTGAGCTAGTACTCAGGCTGAAAAACAAACACATTTTATGGCTTGAAAAATGCAACTGTATATCAAACACTAGGCATGCAACCACCTAGTGTGTGAAAAGCACAGAACCCCACAGCTCCCCATGCACCTTGCAGGCAGCTTTACCAGGGAGCTGGGAGATGCAGACAGTGCTGAGTGCCAAAGTCAGGTTTGAATGGGCTTTAGTGAAATGCTGTTTGCACCAGCCCAGTGCTGGGGCCGCTGGGTGCTGCCTCTTTTACAAAGCTACCAAAACCAGATCTCATGTCTGCTAATAACACTCTATTAGCATCCTTGTTACTCCAACATGTGCACCTTTGTAATTAACAGCTCTCAGATGCCATTTTTTTCATTGATGTTTCACTCCCTTGTATTTTTTCTTTGTTTCCTTTTGTGAGTTGGTGAGGCAGTGCTGAGCTTGGTACTAACTTCCCTTGACAGTAAGCTTTAAACTATTGCAAATGTCTCCCTCAGAGTGTTAATTATCTTGGAAAAAATTCATTAGTGAATGCACTTGCTTTATGCCAGCTAAATTTCATTGGTGAGACCCAGTCTGAGTTCGTGTGCTCTGCTCCAGCCTGCCTGCAGCACCAGCCCATGGCGTTTGGTGAAGGAGCTGTTTTGCAGTGGATGTGTTGGAGGGATGCGGTGCCGGTGCGGGCAGGGCGGGCTGCGGGCACCGCGGTGGTTCGATGGCAGGCTGGGAGCACTCGCTGTGTTTCTCTGAGGCCGCCTGTCCCAGGCACGCTGGGTGTTGTGACTCACAGCTGCCATGGCTTAGTTTCTGCCCTTCAATTGCTTCAGTAAGTTTGTGTGTGTATTTGGCCTGACGATGCTTAAAGCAACACAGATATTTGAATAGGGTTGAGTGAAAGCTACTGCTAACTCTGGATCAACACAGGCTGGAGTGCAGATTCTCGTGGGACCATGTTCCACTTTTAAGGGCTGAACTCCTGGGCTTTCTGGATTTTGATTACAGCATCATATATAGCCTTCATACCTATTTCATAGTTTTCTACTTCTTTTTTTTTCTTGATTCCACATCTTTAGAAGGTACTAAACTGACACTGCTTGGAGTTAATTTCAGATCTGTTGAATGGGAATCACTTTGAGGACCTACTTGAGTCAGAGAAGGAAGAGATGTGGCAGGTGGCCTCTGAGAAAGAGATTGGGACAAAAACTCCAAAGAGGTTTGAGACTGTGACTCAGTCTCCTCAGGTAGTCTTGGACAGAGCTTTGCAGCCACCGTCCCTTTGGAAACATATTTTGATTGTACAAGGTTGTGGGGTGCAGCCTTTCTGCATCCTCTTCGACTTTCTCCCCTTCTTTCTCTCTGTCCTCCCAGGACACTGCCAATGACTCGACCTGGCTCCTGCAGCAGGGCTGCTTTCCTGCAAGTCAGAGGTGGGCATGCAATCTGTTTCTCTAGATGCCCTGCTGGCTTTTAAGGGAACCTCTCTTTTCATCAAACTCCTCACAGTCAGATGTGGTAGGTTCAAACATTCTTTGTGACGCCTTGGAACCTCTCCCCTTCCTTCACCTCAGAGCCATCCAATCTTTCTGCAGGCTGCTATCAAACTGCAGTGCTACAAAGAGAGGGAAAAGGGTGGAATGTGTTGTACATACAATTGCAGCTCAGCTTTTATCCTATATGTGTATACATTGTTTTCACGCCTGTGTGAATGAGGAAGTTCTAACGAAACCTAAAAATACAAGGAACGTTGACCTTCAAGGGATGTTTCCTATTCCAGCCGTTCAGCTCAGTCTGTGGTTGCTGCTCTTCCTGACTGCAGAGAGAGAGGCTGGAATGAGCAATCAGCTTGTTTATGGCAGGTTTTAGTGCTTCACTGGTACAATAAAAGAGGCTTTTGCAGGAGAGATTTGGTTCTCGTGTACTTCAGTGTTTTCTGCTCCATTTTGCTCCATAAAAGCAAGGCTCTTGTTTACAAGTATTAGCAGCTTCCCGAGGTTTCTTCTGATTTTGAGGAATCAACCCCTTGCAGTTATGTGACACCAGCATGCAGCTCCCACTCCAGCCGGTGCTTGCAGAACGACTGTTCCCTACGTGCGGTTGAGCACTTGGATTAAACACCTGCACAAAACAATTGGCACAACCCAAAGGGCTGTTAGAGGCTCCGCATCCTGTTTGGGAATCACTTCAAGTGAAATTAATGATTCTTCTCTGTGTGCAGACTTTTAAAAGAGAAGTCTGTTTTTATATGTGCAATTAATCCCAAGCGGTTGGTGTGCACTCTGTGCTGTTACACATCAATAAGACAGCAACTTTATGACTTTTAATTCCGTAAGACGTGTAGTATTCAAGACAACCACATTTTAGACAACAAAATCCTTGCACAGGTGGTAACAGTGACATGTGCATATCCCCCTTACCATTTACCTTTTCTCCATTTTGGAATGAGAAGGAGAATGTCATTTAAAAGGCATTTATGCATGTGGTCCCCACATGACATAGATATTAGAGCTAAATTGTTTTCATGGCAGAGATTCAAAAACTGAAAATTTCCAGTAGGCTTTGTATGCTGAATCACAAAATGCTGCCAGCACTTGTGATATGATCACGAGTCTTGTGATAGTTAATATTGTGTCCTAAAGCTTCAGGTTTTCTCTACATGTGATTTTTTGGATCTTAAGTTTCCTATCAAAAAAAAAAAGCCCATTTCTCTTCTAGCTCAGAGAACATCTTGAAATACCATTTCCCCTCCCAAGAGCCAAAAAACATCAGGAGGAAGGTAAAGTTTTCCAAGCTTTTTTTTTTTCTTTTCCCCAGTCTTTGGTGTTTTTGATTCCCATTTAGCTCTTACTTTTTTTGGATCTTTCTTGTGGATTTTAAGTGACTGCATTTGGTGCCAGAAATGACCAATCTACATTGTGTTTGTGGTTTGATTCCTCAGATGAAGGCAGATTCTTATGGCAGATAAATTTTGCATGAAGAGATGCTATTTTACTGCAAATAATTGCTGTCCTGTAGGTTTGCTTCATCACATCCCCCTTCACATTGAACCAGTGCTTATCCCAGGATCTTATAAATGCATAGTAGCAATTAAGTTTCTTTTGTTCTGTCATGTAATTTAGCAAATAATAGTCTCCAGAAAGAGATGAGCCAGATGTCTTGTAGAGAGTTCTACCTGTGTCAAACAGCTAAGGTCAGAATAATGGATCCTGATGGATCAACTTTTCTGACTACATTCACATATGTGGTCCCACATGGACAGTAGTATTTTCATCCTATACTACAGCAGCAAAAATCTATTGTTCCATTTTTAGCTGAAATCGGGGTTCTGCATTTTTACTTTTCTCTCTTGCAGTTCTGGTTCAGCTGTTCTAAACAGAACTGTGTAACTAAAATACAATTTTAATAGAATGCTTAAAGTAAGAATGAATTGATGGACCCTACAGTGTGCTTTAGAGTCAAGCTATTGAAATCCAAGGCCACTCCCTAATTGGCTACTTCTTGTGAAGAAGCAAACCCGTCTGTCATCTGTTACCCAACTTTTTTCTCAGCCCAGTCTAATGGCATTTTGCCCCATTTACACTAAGCTGGACTGTGCAGTCTGTCACTGCACCAGACATGCTGCTGCAACCACAAAATATTTATACACAGATAGTGAAACAACCTGTCTGAGGCAAGGTTTCCATCAGGAAAGGCCTGTAGATGGTGCTGTAATATAACTGAAAAAAAAAATAGATTTACTGTGCGGCTGGATGGAGTTGTCTTAGTCCTCAGAAGCTGAACTGAGATCTATTTTGCTTAATTTCATACCTGCAGGATTTTGAGTTCTAAGTAACCACAGCAAACTCAGTTCACTGGAGATGAAGCAGTACAGGAACCTGCAGATGGGCTCAGGTGCCCTGGCACACCACCTTCACCATCTTCCTCATGCTTTGTACAGCCTGGGCTCCACCTCACCAGACTGGCACCAGGGAGGTACTGGAGAAAATGGTGCCATTGACTGATCTGCATACTTACATCTTGGAAAGGGCTGCATGTCCTAAAAATCCACAGCTCTTGCATAAGGATAGACCTTTTCCAGGAGAAGGAAATGGTCAAAAGAACAGAGATAAAATTATTTGGGTTACCCACCAGCCTCAATTTTTACCAACTTGGCCCTTCTAAGAAGCCTCCCAGCTCTAACTTACAGCTTAGCTTGTGGTGGGTCAGCTGTGCATGTCCTGACTGCAGGAGCTGGGGAGTGCCAACTTCAGCAATTAAACAGATTTTAGAAATAATTTTGCTGAAGAGTTGACTCTGTGTAGTTATGAGCTTCCCTCAGTAACTGCAGGCTTGGTGTCTCCCTCCCCAACTGTGAGTTATTATTGGATTCTTTACTCTCTTTCATAAACTGCTGATTGGTGGCAGATTGTTTAGCAGCTGCCACCTGCTATAGTGCTTGTTGAATAAATTTCCCTTTTTAGTTCTAGAATAGCCTTGGTCTGCTAACAGCTCTGGAAGCATATCGGGAGGAAAGGGACAGAGATAATGTTGGGGTTTTTTTGGCAGGGTTTAATACTGGTCCAGTGCAATTCTTCTGGGAATCTTGAGCCCCAAAAAAGTAAAGCATTTTTAAGTGTGAATAACCTCCTGCTGTCCAGGGGGCATTTAGACATGTACCTCAATTCTACAGTTTTTTCCAGGATGTGCTTTCCTGACCTGCAGTTTCTGGTCGCCTGGAGTCTGGCTTGAGTACTCCACTGAAACAGGGCTTTTGTGAATCCTAAATGGCCATTAGAGGTTGTCTAGGATTTAGATGATACTTGAATCCCAGAGAGACTACATAATGCCTTGTAATTTAAGGAGAAACTGTAGTGAGAAGACTTGTCTTTTGAGAATATTCATTTTGGAATAGTAAAGTTGTGGACTAGATTCTAGAGAGGATTGCTCTGCAGTCCCATCTTGGTACAGGGAGAATTCCTGTGAACTCTGGTTTTCATGCTCACCTCAGTGGGCACAAAGCTAATTACCGTCTCTATGTGCCAGGCCCATTTATCAGGAAAGATCCTGGTGACTTAGAGTGCAAAGAGAAATGGGGAGGATGCAGCAGCCGGTGTGTTACAAATGCTATGTGTACAGGGGAGTGGCAGGGGTATGGGATGGTTGAGCAGACACCCATTTTTTCTCCTGCATCTCTCAGTAAGTCTTGCCCAACAGGGTGTTATCTTCCCAGCAGGTTCACCCCACTCAAAGCAGCTCTGGACCCCTATCTTCCAGGAGAAATTAAAACAGTTCAAGTTCAAGTAAGAAATTTGATTTTTTTCCTGCATAAAGTTCAAGAGGAAGGAGAATATTAGCTTGCAACTTTCCACATGTAGGTGATTGGCCAGTTTCTTCCTCTTTGCTGTTTGTCTGTGGCAGAAATTGAGGATGTTTAAATCAAGTACGTGGGTGGTATGAGCAACTGATGGATTCCTCTCTTGTAACAGCTGTTGTCTCTTTTGTCAGGGAGTTTTTTAAAAAACAAGAATAGGAGGGGGAAGTGCCCATTTTTCTGGCCAGAATCCAATTTGGATAATTGCATTCTGCCTACCTAAAATTCTAATGGCATGTTTATGCTTCCCATCTCCATAATGCCTGAGGAGCCTTTGCTTGAAACTTGTTGTTTAAATACAAAGTTATTAGTTGAGTCATCAACATTAATTTTGTTCTGTATTTCAATCAACAAATAATGGTTCTTATTCAGGTAATACAGACCTTTCATAAAAATACTATTTAGGTGGATCCACACTAATATTATATTTTAGTATTTTTAATATAATTTCAAGGTGAATGTATCTAATGGCTGGATTTTCAGAGATAGGAGCACCCACTGATGTAACTTGTAGTTATTACTGCATGCCAATTTGGAAGTCAGGCCATTCACACGTAATAGCTCAAGCCCACCATGAACTGTCTTGGATTAGTGTGGTACAACTATCCCACATTTTTAGTTAAGCTGTTTTTTAAACCACACGTATTGCAATTTACTGAGGTAGTGCCTAAACAAATATCTAAATGGAATTTAATCAGTTATTCAATGCCTTGATCAAGATCACTGATATTAAATCTCTCTGGACTTCCAGGAAGGTGTATGGAGCCATGCTCAGACTTGCAGATTGGTTAGCTTATATATAAATTTAAACATATATGAGGTTGCACTGAGCATATCTTCATTTTAATGTGGGTAAATGGGAGGAAATGCAAATATAAATTTAGAGTTTGCAGGCAGATTTGACACTGATTTAAAGCTTAGATCCAGAACAATATATGGATCTTAGTTTTAACAAGTCTCTCTAATCCTGTTGGGGCACTTGTTGGATGAACCACGCCTAGACTCGTCCTCCAGGAGCAGATTCAGGTTGCAAACCTCAATGAAACACTTTTCAGAACAGCTTCTGTAGAAGATCATTCTTACACCCACTGATGTCTCCACCAACCTGGGAAGTCCCTGCTGAGCAGCAGATCTGTCTCAAAGGGCCCTGACAAGTTTTTTGGTATGTCCTGTCCATATCCTGCTCCTGCAAGTAAAGCTTGCTCGGTGCATATCTTGCAGTGTGGCTCTGGGCTGTCCCTCTTGGCACTTGGAGAGACTGTCCTCTTGCATCTCTTGACCTGTAGGGTCAGTGCTAGACACACATTCACGTCCTTCTCCAACAGTGGGTGGATTGCAGAGCGTGGAATTGCTCTTCCCAATCCATTTCCAGACTTTCAGCCTCCTCATGCTGGCTGAGATTCAGGCAGTTGGAAAAGCAATCTGCATAAAAGAGCGAGGAAGCCTTTTTAAAGCTGTCATCCTCATTCATCGATCAAAGATTATGATCCTACTTTCTCATTGTTTTATGGAGAGCATTTGTTTGTTTACTACTTTGGCAGCTCTTGGTACATAAGCAATGCATATACTATAAATATCCCCATTATCCAACGGCCCAGCTCGGTGAGCACTGCCAGGCACTGCACTCACTGCCTTCAAGTTGATAGAAGCACTCCAGACAATAAGCACTGAACTCGACAGGGTATTCATATTTCCATCTTTTTCAGCATGAGAGGCAAAAAGATGAAATCTGCCCCACTGAGACACCTAAGAGAGAAGTCATGCACCAGTCATCCACTGCTGATGGTGAGGGACATGTGGGAGGCAGTGCCAAGCAAGGGCATGGAGATCAGTGCACGTGGCACTGGGAGCACTGGGTGGTGTAGGAAGGGGCCATTGGAGAAGTCAGTACCCTGAGTCAGAAAACAGGCTGTGAGGAGCATGAAAGGAGCCAAACAAAGCTCAGAAAGAAGGCAAGGAAGAGGGGAAGGACGTTGGCAAAGAGATGCCTGCAGAGTTGGGTGAGAAAGGGAGTTAGGGCTGGCTGACAGTGTGGAAGAGAATGGTGAGTGAGAGAGAAGGTGATGGGAGGGAGGAAATGAACATCTAATTCTTTCTTCCTTGCAGAGCTGCCCTGTCCTGGGGAGTGTGAAGTCCGGAGTCCTCACTAAGCAGTGGGCATAGTGGTGATGCCCCTTTCATGGTGATGACCCTTTCATGGGGCTACCAAGGCCAGTGCTGGATTCTTTGAAACCATTCAAACTCTTAGAAAAACTAAGAAAAACTTAGCTCTTTTTCACACTTTCTATTCTTTGTCAGAGGTATTTTTCAGATGGACATTTTGTTGTTGCGTGAAGGAATAAAACCATGCATCGTGGCCACAAAGATCAGTAGTCAGACCTGTTTATGCACACAGCCATCCAACTGCTGTTATTTGCATCCATATAAACAGAAGCTATGCTAAATTCTGGCCAAAAATCAAACCCATTGTGAGCTGCCTAGAAGGCTTTAGCAGATGGGAACCATATAAATAAAATGTGATGTCGTTATTAACTGGCCCAGCAGTTCAGTGCATTTCTAACAATGATTATTTGGAATGGCATGAAGACTGTTCTATCTTGAAGGATGAGTTTATCTTATCTGCCAGACTGAGGCATTTAAAAACAAAATGTACGGTCCTTCCTCTTCGGGGGCAATGATGCTTTGAACCCCATTGCTTCCCACAGTGTAGGAAAAGGGAATTGCTGCACAGTTTGGATTAACTTCTATGCTAGTTACGTTAGAAAATTCATGTTACAACTCTGTATGGCTGCTTTAATTTACTTCCATCCTAGTTCAGCACCTACTCTCTCAGACCTAGCCCCAGTAATGACAGACTGTTCTTTGCTCCTTTGAGAGAGTTAATTTCAAATGCAGGAAACTTTGGTTGAGAGTGATCTGCTTGACTCTTTACAACAACACTATGTCCTATATCAGAAAAAAATAGAAACTTGAACACAAAGTGCACACAAAGCATTTGGTTGTGGAAAACTCAGGCAATATACTTGTGAACCCAGTAAGCAGAAAGAAATAAATCCATTTCCTCAGTGTGATCCATGTTTCCTGTCCAGTTCTAAAGTCCTAGTTAGGAAATACCTCACAGACTCTTCCTGGAGTGTTGACCAGCCCTTTAAAGTGAGCTGAGATAATGACTGATCCCTCCCAAACAGCTGTTTTCAGTTCTGTCACGTATCACAACTCCCTCTCCTTCAGTTCAGACTTTATGTGTTTTCTCCAGGCTTTCTCTTTCTTATTCATGAGGTGGTTGTTGCTCTCCACATTGTTTTCTCCATCTCACTAGCAGAAAAGAGAGCAGTTTTCTAGGGTTTTAACCATTTTATTGGCTGGGCATTGTTGTTCTTTGTGCCCCATTTCCATTTTTTACCAAAGGCAATGCTTCCCAGTGCTGATGAGACCCTGGTTGTGCCAGGTGGCTGCTGCACAATTCTACCATTTCAAGCAGCTGAATTTTTCTGGAAGATTTCACAGTTCACTTTTGTTGATAGAATCATTTTGTCAAAATACAGATTGAGAAAGTCTATCAGGAATGGCAGGCTGTAGAGGGAGGGCAGTATAGGGGCTGAGTTACTCTTGCACTGGTTCTCAGGGATTGTTGTTGTTGTGCCTAGAAGAGTGGCACTTCCAGATTTTAAAAAGCCATTTTGATGGGTAACGTTGGACAATTACCAAGAAATACAGGTGTGCTCCCATGTGATGACTGTGAACTAAATGATAGCAATATGTGAGCTCAGGGGAAAACACTGCTGGAGGTGGGTAAGGAAAGCACCACCTTGGGCTCTGCTCTTCTAATGTCTCTTTATAGAGTGAGTGTCAGCTGATCAGAATTCCTGTCTCTGCCTTATCAGTCCAGAAATGAACTTCATCCAGTTGTCTCTGTATACTCCAGGTATTTACACGTGCCTTTCTCATGGAGCTTAACATATATAAAGGTCAAACACTGGGGAAGTGGGTGTGTAGAGACAGCAGAGCAGGACCCAGACTTGGAAAAGGCTGTATTGCATAAATTGCCATATCCTTTAGCCTGTGACTTGGTTGGTTTTATCTTTTTTCCAAAAGTGCCTCAGAAATACAGCCAAAAAGACCAGAGCTTCACTGCTAATAAGAAAGCAGGGCTGACTCACTGCTACTGAAGGTGACTTATGTAGTTAGGGGATCTGTTTATGGGTTCCTTTCCCAGACCCAGAGAGATTAAAGCCCATCCTGACAGGCCTGCCTGCTATCTCCTCCAGGGCTGTGGAAGGCACCTTGCCACACAGTTAGCACAACCACTGGCCTTGGTGCTGGGACAGTGGCCCCAGTGTGGGCACACACACATACCCAGACTAGAAAGGTGAAGAATATTTTTAAGACATTATTTTTATGGTAATCTATTTCAATGGTTAATTTAGTTTAGGGCACTGATTTATAACAAGTTTATAGATCTTCTTTACTATTCTTTGTTGAATTATGGAGGTGGCATGTGTGAAATGGAAGTACTTGGCCTATTGTTCTGCTTCTCACGCAACCAGTATAGTTGAGACAATAAAAAGATCTATAAAATTAATATATACAGAGAGAAAGGGACAGAGACAGAGAGAATATGTAATGCTCTAGAGTCTGATATCACATTTATCTCTCCCAGAGAGGTTAAGACTCAGAATTTACATGTAGAAATACCAGAAAGATCTTACCCTCTTATGTGGAGATAAATGACTTCTAAGCATCCAGGCTATCATCTCCTTTATTTATAAAGCCAATTTTCATGGTGTAATTTTTTGTGGTTTTTTTTAGGTTAGAACCATATTGCTTTGCTTACAGCTTGGAGCTAGGCCATCTATTGCTGAGGACTCCCTGACCTGGAGCTATTAGGCAGGCTTTTATGGAGACATAACCACACTAAGATTTCAATTCCCCATTTTCTTTATACCAGTACATTATATCATATTTAAATGTACCTGCATGTGAGCACACGCACATCGTAATGGGCAAATATTTATACATCTCTCAACAAAGCCTATATGCTCACACTTATTAAATGTGATAATAGCATTTTTATCTTACCTATGCTAAACTGTGTTCAGTGTATACTGCTGACTACAGAAGCACTTGACTCCCTATTCTACCTCCTCTGAGGCTCTTTCTGCCATTTCAGACCATTGAGAAGTGATTAATTTAAGGTCTGGTATCTCAGGTGTTTTAAGGCTTAACTGGTTTTCCCTTCATATTTATAATAAAGCAGTGTTTCCTAGTAGCCTTACTTTTATGTGGCATTGTATGACTAGGAAATTGGGACATTTTTACCTACTTTTGCTTTAAAGTTTTATTTAGT
>VYZP01010458.1:2987-27320 GCA_013400635.1 Hypocryptadius cinnamomeus | reverse complement strand
TTTTTTTTCTCTTCTACTACAGTCTGAGTAAGATCACGGAATCACAGGATGGCTTAGGTTGGAAAGCACCATAGAGATCATCCAGTTCCAAGCCCCCCGATGTGGACAGGGACAAGTTTCATTAGGGTAGGTTGCTCAGAGCCGATCTAACCAGGACTTGAACACTTTCAGGGATTGGGCATCCACAGATTCTCTGGACAACCTGTTTCAGTGCCTTTATTGTACCCTTACAATAAAGAATTCTTTTCCTAATATCTAGTCTAAACCTCCTCTCATTCAGTTTGAAGGCATTTACCCTTGTTCTGTCACCATGTGCTCTTGTAAAAAGTCCCTCTGACAAGCACCTCATCACTGTCTGTTCAGTGTAGCATAAATTATCAAATATGCTATTCAAAACCAGTACCCAGTAGATGGGAAATCTATCAAAAAATGAAATGAAATATAAGCAAAGTGCAAACTCTGAAATACATTGGGATGAAACTGAGAGAGATTGATCTGTAGCAGTTCTAATTGCTTTATTTGAGAGAACTGGAAATATTTGAGAGAACTGGAAATATTTCTTATATATCTAGATTATAGTCAAGGGCATCTTCGAAGTTTTTGTCAGACAATAAGAGGTGAGCAACTGAAAAGCCATGAAGATGAATCCCTGATATGTAACTTGTAGTGCAGTTTTCTGTAAATAGTGGACTGAGAATGCCAGCTCCTTCAACTTTTGCAATGTGGTGAAAATGAGGTAAGGGCCATCTTGTTAATTTTCAGATCAGTATGTCCACTGAATTGATCTACACTGAAAAGATATTAAATGTGCCCCTCTATCACCTGAGAAGAATACCCCTCTGCACTCTCAAATGTTGCTCTTAGTGCTGATGTCATTAAGAAAAATGCATTTAAGTAAAAAGTCCTTTTCTTGTGGGGATTATCCAAGGCAACTTTCCAAGTCAGTCGGAACAGCTGATACTGAATATCATGTTTCAGTTTTGCCGCAAATATTCAAGATAAAGCAAGACTGGGGTGGGGAGGAATAATAGACAATGAAATTATGAAAATAGGGAGAAACTGTTATGCCGATTACTTTGATTCATTCCACCACAACACCAGCAAAGATTATTCATAGATGCCTGTTGGAATCCATTTATGAATGCTTCTGAGTACTCATCTAAATCATAAATAATATGCTTCATATGGTTCATTGCTTAAAATAGGAATACACTAACAAATCCTCACTTTGTTTTTGAGAAGAGTGTTATTATTGTGGCGCAGACATACTGAATGTCATTCTGAAGTTTTATATCAAACTTCTTTTTGTGGTATTTAAAGGCTTCCCAGTAATGATTTTCATTAATATTGTCACAATACCAATCTTTTCTGTCACTCTCAGTAACGTGTATGAACAATATAGAATGTCTAAGAGTAATTGCTAATGTTAGTCAAACACGTAATAAAGGCTTTGAAAGGATAACTTTTTCCAGAATTGCCAGACACAATACATGCATATTAAGCTCTTTTAACAAGTTAATTAAAAAAGAGCTGTCATGCATCTCACCTTAAGAAAGATGCTGCTTTATTCCGGAGATTGGTACTGCCTTGTCAGTATAAAGAAGGTGACAAGGCAATAAAATTGATCTGATGAAATACCAAGTTGTTATCCTTTTCTCTCAGATACTGTATTTCATGTCATACAGTTATCTATATCCTTTGACTTCAGCAGCCATATGACATTCAGAATTACACATCAAGTAAGGCTGTGCTCTGCCTCAATGCATAGTTGCAAACCATGATGAGATTCAGTACTATATTTTGATGCTTATAAATCAGATTCTCCTCAGAGATATCACACAAATAAATCAGAGATAGTTTTCTAGAAAACAAATTAAGAAAACCAACCTGACTGGAAGTGGTCTTCATCACAGTCATACAGGCACAGCTGTTCAGTTGAAATTTGAGAGATTTAAAATAGTAGTTTAACTGCATCCCATCTAGTTAAAACATATTGTGTTCATGTGCACAAAGCACATAAAATGTCTAAAATGCAAGGAAATGTTGATATGCTTTGGTATAGACGGAATAATGACCACAGCAAAAGACTGAACCATGCTCTTATATGGTTGGTTTTAATTTAGTAAGCCTTAATATTGTCATTAAAAAAACTATCTATTGTGTTTGACATGGAAAAAGCCTTCTAATTTATTAATATAAATTAAATACTGAGATTCATTTTACAGTATTTGATATGCCATGTATTTATAGGTTAGGAAACAACTTCACCCTTAACAGAAGAGGCTAAAAGAAAAAATTTCACAGACACGTGAAAAATACCACAAGTGCACAAAGATTCCATTTGTCATCAATAGTGATGAACTTTTAATGCCTGAACATTTTACCGTCTCTGTTGATGTGTTTGTTAAGTCACAATTGTTAGAGCTACTAGTTATGAAGAGCAGAACACTTAAAATTGCTGCATGTTGTACTGGTACAGCATAAACACTGACATGAACCCAGGTGAAGTACAGTAAAACAAAACAGTCTGAAAAATACAACAATTAGCAAACCCAAAAAGTTTAGGCAAATGAAAGTAGGCCAAAATTTACAGATAAAATAGGCAGGGTTATCCAATGCAATCAACACTTTTTAAAAGGCATATAAATGGATTTCAGTCCTTTGCAACATTGTCAAGACTTAATCAGGTAACAAAATGCCTGTTTATAATTTACTTATTTATGAGTCTGTGGAGTTAATGCAATTATGCCTTATCAACCAGTGTGCAGTGCTAATTTCATTTTGCCACATCCACAATACTGATGTATGCTAAAAAAAAAATCACCATGGACTTCATTTGTATCCTATAAAGACTTCTGCATCTGTATTTACATGTACATTTTATATTAAAACATGTAAATAATATTTCATTGTAGCAAATTAAAATATATATGGAAGAAACTGCATATGAAAATATGCAATCATTTGTAAATATGTCAAAAGTTTACAATAGTTAGAAGTGCATTAGTTGTTTTATGAGTTCCAAATCCAGTTAATATGGAAATTATTTGAGTAAAATTTTAAAAATTATAAACCTAGCCTCAGAGGGTTATTTTTTAAGGAAGAAATCCTCAGACTTTGAAGGTATAATTGTATAATCATGGTGCCATTTTGTGACATTCTAAAAGGTTTATAAGTGTTAAATCTATTAAGGCATGTGTATCTGAGATTTAAAGTTCATAATTTTAACATCAAACCTATATGATGCTGACATAAATCTTCATTGCTTTGTCAAGGTGGATGGCTTTTGTTGAAATTTATTCAGAAGAAAACACTGAAATTTAAATTGTGATTTCATCTCAGTCCTACTGAGTACGAAGACGTAAGACTCCAAAGGGAATGTTCAGAATTTTTCCATGTGTTTTGGTTGAATGTTTCAAGTAGCTTCTGTACAAAAATTTCTACTTTAGACTCTTGGTTTTGGTTTTTGTTTGGCTTTGAAGTGTTTTTGGGAATTTTAGTGAGGGAATCCAGTATTTCCAACTTTCAGGTTTCAAAAATGAATACAAAGCATTTAAAAGACCAATCATGCCTGAGAAAATCACAAACTTTGCCACTGAGAAAAACCTTGAGGCTACATTTCAAGTCTGCCTCACTAACATTACCAACAGCATTCTCTTCTTAACTAATATTCCATCTAATAGATTGATCCCAGTACCTGGAAGTTTTGAAACAATGCAATAGGCTGCATTCACAGGAAAAAGCAGTACTTTTTTTTTTTTTTTTCCTCAAAAATAGAATAAATATTGTGGAAATCTTGAAAATTCTGTTATAAGTCATGAGGTTGTAAAACCAAAAGTATCATTGTAAAATATAAGTTTAAATTCACCAAAAGTCTATAAAGCTTGCATACATATAGACTTATTGAAATTCTTTACCATTATGTAAATAAACATACCTTGAAATTATGATATCCCTCTCTGTTGCTGCCATGATTCATCTCTGTTTCTCCCCACCCTTTGTTGAAGAAATGTGAAAAATCAACACTCTTAAGAATGGCTATTTAACAAAGTTGTGTATTTTTATTTGTGTAGAATGAGGGCTGATTTCATCTGTGATATAAATTGTATCAGAATTTTCCCCCACATTTTCTTCCTAGCGGGCTAATAAATATCTAAGCCATGCACATAAGAATGCCTATACAGGTGGAGCACTGTGTAGTGGGCAAAGAATGGGCACACTATAGACGTCCTAGGAGTGGAGAATAAGTACAGCTCCTTAATTTAGAATTGAAAAAGGACCAATCAAATTTTATCTTTGTTGTAGAAATTTCACAGTCCATTTGGATCCAAACAGGAGGAGTAGGTGAATATGAATAGGCTAAGAAAAGCAGAGAAATAGAAAATATGCACTACAACAAAGTAGGAAGAATGGAACTCAGGAATTGAGAAAGTGCAGTTAGTCTGCTATTCACAGAAAGTGTAAGCAAGCATGTCCAGCCACTGCCTTTTCAATATGAAAGAAAAGAAATTATTGCATGGGGCACTGCAGGTTATGTTTCACAGAGAGACAGGAAAATACTATTTTCTTGGAAGCAAAGTCACAGTGCTAGAGCCAGGATGTAAAAACACTTGTAGGAGAAGCTGGCAAAAAAATAGCAAACAGACTTGTAGGAAGCCTGAATCAAAATGTGACTCCCTGTCCCAAATCATTGCCATCCATTATATACAATTAAGACCAGAATAACCCCATGAGGAGCAGCACCTTGGAGAAAGAAATATGACTGGATCACAGTTGCATCTTGGCTACAGCAATGAAGGGTCACTTGTAGAGATAAATAAATTTAAATCAGATTTGGGGCTACAAGTGGTATAATAAGAATTAATCTGATCCTATTGGGGAGTTCAAAAGAAAATAGGTGGCACATACTGCCAATTTCTCTTCTGAATAGACAAATTTGAGAATCAAAGCCTAGCTCATAACAACTTTCTTTTTTCCTGATTCAGTGGCAAACTTTATTGTAAATATACAAAAACTTCACAGTTTTTAATCTATCCCTATCGTGCCCTATAAAAAGCTAAATGAACAAACAATTCATTGTGTTTAGTCAAACTATTTGTATTATCTCAAGATTTAGACAGAAACTTCTCCCTTTTCTGAGATTGATTATGCTCAAGCACATAAATTTTCATTATCAAGTACAGAATTTTTAAAGGTATTTAGAACTGGTTTGTGAGGCATGGTCTAAAATAATACCTCAAAAAATGTTTTTCAATGCTGAATATTGTTTTATAAAAGTATCTTTCTTTTTTTTGTTCCCCCTGAAATGCAAAACACTTGAGAATTTTGCAATTCACAACTTGACTAAATAAAAAATTAGGTAGGATAGAAATAAAGATCAGACTTTTCCAGACTGGACTTTAGGGGCTGGGTTTTTTCAGTTTTTTAACCTATAATTGTGAGGGAACAGTGGTCCTACAACAACCAAAAAAGACCAAAGTATTGACTTTGGATAATCAGCTCTCCAAATATATTTCTGTCTTCCTGTCTAATATGATCTAGATCTGAATGCAAAAATATGACATTCATGTTAATAAAATGAGGAGGGGCAGATGTGGCTTCTGAAGCATTGCTATGCACCTGTGAAATCAATGTGATTTTTTTTCTAAAACTCACTTTAATTTTCCATTTATTTCTCTCCTTCTCTCTTTCTTTCATTCTTGTTAACATTTTCAAAGATGCTATACAATATTTTTTCTCATCTTACCATGTCCAAGCCTCTTCAGCGCTACCTTCTCTAGGAGACAATATATTCATGAAAGCAATACTGAAGCACTGCAGTGCCCACAGTGACACTCCTGCAAACTCCATGTGGGTGGAAATCTTCTGCCTAAAGCATCACTGACTTCATGGGACAACAAAGCTGTAATACGGCAAGCAAAACAGAAGCCTTGCCAATGTGCAACTTTTCCTTAGGCTTTCTGAAAAATTAGGACAAACCTGGTGCACAAGCTTCATTTGTAACAAAAGAGGCTCATAAGCTTTCTTCTCTAGATCTGTGTTAATGGAGGATAAGATGCATACCATCACCCTGTGTTTGTTTAGTGCCTGGCATTTCTAGCTCTGGGCTTGAATAAAATTATGTTGCTTTCAGTACTTTGAAGTTCTGAGAATTAAATAAAGCATACTGTATGATGGCTTAGTAACACACAGATTCGTAAAAAGGTGTCATGTCATGGCAAAGAGTAACATACTTCTAGTGTACTCATTTTTCATCAAATTTGACAGGCTCTCTTACAGCATTTGAAGATTTGAAGACAAATCAGACTCAGACCCTTGCAAAAATGTACTGTTGTTGTCACAGTAGATTTAAAAAGCACCTGCTACTGCATATAGCTTTTTCTAGCTGTTATTACACTGCTGTAATTATCAATTGTCTTTAAAAGGGAATATAACATGACTCCCCAGCATTTCTTTCTAGAATTGAATTTGGTATTAAATCTCATCTAATGAGACACTAGAACTTCAGTCATTTTCTTAACATCTTGAACAGGGTATCATTCTTTTAAAATTAGTACACAAAAATAGAAAAAAACCCATGAAAACAGGTAGAAAATTACTAGGTTTGAAAAAAAAGCACCCAACCACTAGATAAAATCAAATTTTGGACCACTTGCTGTCTTTCCATGGTGTAGAACAAACTTTTCTATACAAAAAACCTGTAATAAAGAGCTTTAAACACCAGAAATGGAAAGCTCCAGTTCAAATAGAAAAATTGCTCAACAGCTTTCATGGTTCTAATTAAAAGGAGGTTTTTCAGCTCATTACAGTCCATGTAATTAGCACCTGAAATAACATTTCCATACAATTGAACTGCATAATAAAACTTCTTCACCCTGATAATAAGCAAGGTTAAATGTAATTTCTTTAGCACAGAAAGAAACCTTTAAATACCTTCCTAATAAGATTGAATCAAATCAGGAAAACGAATCATCAATAGAGGCATTTGTTTTATATGTTTTTATTTCCATGTAAAACAAAAAAACTACATATTTCATAGGAATTTTCATAACCACATATACTCAAAAAAAAGTTAACATTAGAAATATGTTTTCAACAAAGCTTTTTTCCTCTCTGTGCTTTATTTAAGAATAAAAAGTACATTTCACAAAAAACTGGAAAACGCTGATGTTACATGTGCCAGATAATCAGTTGTACTAGTTTTGCGTGGCCTGGTTTTGGTAGAAGGGAGACCTTCTCTGTAAGAAGCTTCCAGAAGTTTCCACCATGATCAGCAGAGCCAATCCCTGGAGGCTCCAAAGATGGACATGCTGCTGGCCAAAGCTGGGCCAATCAGAAATGGTGGGAACACCTCTGTGATAACATAGTTAAGAAGAAATCAAAACAAAAAATGGTGGCACAATTTTAATCGTGACTAGAGAAGAGCTGGGTGAGAGCATGAGAGGAACAGCCCTGCAGACAGCAGGGTCAGTGCAGAAGGAGGGGCAGGAGGTGCTCCAGGCACCAGAGCTGAGATTCCCCTGCAGCCCATGGTGCAGCCCATGGTGAGGCAGCTGTGCCCCTGCAGCCCATGGGGATCCACAGGGATGCAGAGATCCACCTGCAGCCCATGGAGGAGACCCACACTGGAGCAGGTGGGTGCCTGAGAGGAGGCTGTGACCCTGTGGGAGGCCTGTGGAGAGAGGGCCCCTGCTCCCACGCTGGAGCAGCCTGTCCTTGGAGGGCTGCACCCCATGGAAGAGTGACCCATGCCACAGCAGTTTGGGAGGTTCTGTTGCCTGTGAGATGGGCTCACACTGAAGAAGTTGATGGAGATCTGTGTCCTGTGGGAGGGACCCCATGGTGCAGCAGGGGCAGGACTCCTCTCCCTGAGCAGTGAGGGAAGCCACCAGTGATGAGCTGACCATAACCCCCATTCCCTGTCTCCTTGCGGTAGGAGGTAGAGCTGGAAGGAGGCAGGTATGGGGGGAAGGTGTTTTAAAGAGCTTATTTTACTTCTCATTATCATGGTTTGATTTTGTTAGTAATAAATTCACTTTACATCTCTAAGTTTAGCCTGTTTTGCCTGTGATGATATTTGGAGAGTGATGATCTCTCTCCTGGGCCTTATCTCAACCCACAAACTCTTTGTTAAATTTTCTCTCCTTTGGCCAGCTGCAGAGCGGAGTGAGTGAGCAGCTTTTGCAGGTGGCTGGCATTGGGTCAGTGACAACCCATGACATCAGTGAAAAAATTTTCTTTTCATCTTACAATTTGAAGATGTAACATATTGCATTATAGAGTTTGTTCATATTACTCTCTTATTTCATGTTTTGCTGTTCGGTGTTGACTTCTGTTAGACTTCTTTTAGACAGCCCCCAGTTGTAAGAGCAACTTCCACTTTGGGGGAGAACTGTTTTCCCAAATATTAAAAATCTAGCCCTGAACTGCTGCTGCTGTCTCATAGCCATATCCGTTTATTACCCGTTCATCCCTTTTTAGAATCTGGGATAAAAATATGAAATTGGACCACTGTGATATTTCATTAAAGCTATCTTTTACAAGTTTCTATGACAATTTAAAAAAAATAGATAAAATTTTGTGAAATAAAAGCAAAGCTTGATTTTTTCCAATATACTATGGCTTTGTTTTCATCATACGTGCAAAAAAATAGTCCTAAAAGTCTGACTAGCACTGTTTGTGTGTTGGTAAGGACACCCATAGGGTCTCCCCTGGGTCAAAGTCACTCCCTCAAAACTATAAAGAATTAAATGCAAATTTCTAAATTAGGGGTTTTAATCTATAATACCTAAACCTTTACATAAGCTGTGGGACACTTTTCAGGCACTGAAGGGTGTCTCTGTACATGCAAAAACTACAGAGAGTATTTTTGAATTATAGAAGTTTTCACAGAATAACCTTTAGGATTAAATTCCAATATATCCTCAATTTCTTCTATTTCAATTGAGCCTTACAGTTTGGTGGGGCATTCCCCTCCACCTGCTCCTTGGGCCCACTCTATGACCTTAGGGATTCCCGTTAGGCCTTGGCCTTTGTGTAATGAGTTGGGCAGGGAAACATCCCTTGACCATACCAGGAACTCTTGCATGACAAAGGCAGGGGTAACATGATCCATATCAGGACCTCCAGTCACCTGGCCAAGGTGGGAAAAGAGAGATAATTCCTCTTCCCCTAGAGCCTAAGAAAAATACTTGCCTGAGTTGCAGACTGAGTGGAATCGTACCATTGTTACTGGACTTCTGAAAAATTCCATAATTACTGGCTCGTATTGTGGCCAGGAATGGAGATTCACTGGTGACTAAAGAAAATCAGTTAATGACCCTATAAACAGCAGTCCTAAGCTAGGCCTTCTGAGCTCTCAGCAAGCTGCAACCAGCCCCCTCCCTCAGACCCTGTGAACACACACTTATGAGATCGTCAGAGGACCATCGCTGAGCTGGTGATGGGGCCTGGAGCAATCCCCCTCACTCCTAGAGCCTCCACCCTTGCCCACTGAGAAATGCAAAGGCATTCAATGTGAATATTTCATTGAACTCGAGGGGATATTTTAACTGGTATATACCTTTGTATATGTGTGTGTATATATATAAATAACTTCATGTCTGTCTGCATGACTGTGTGAATTATTTAAACACTTTCTAGTAAGTACACTATGAATGTTGCCATCTCACATCTATAATTAAGTCACTGTTGTAATTGTACTAAATCCTATTTAATCACTTTGTAAATGTTATATTAATCATTAATGCTGCTAGATCCTTTAGATATAAAATGTTGGCCAAGTCTGAGACTAGGATTGGATTTAGCCTCACCTAAGACCCATCAGGAAAAGGGACCACTCTGAACTTTGTGACTAAACAGGAGAGTCTCCCTTACCCTTTTGTGTCTTTGCTTTCTGTGTAAATCATTCTAAATTGAGTCCAACTTGATTTTTCTTTTTATATTTCATTCATGTTGTGATAGAGGGAACTTTGCCATCAAACTTAATAAAGTTGTGCTTTCACATATTTATATTAAACCTACTTTTGATACTACCTTTGTCAGCGATCCTTTAGGCAACCTAAGCCATTCATTCATGAATGACAGTCAAACCTATGTATCAACTCTCTATAATAGCAGCAACTAGCCACCCTAAAAAGCAAGTAGGACACAACTAAATTTTGGACTATATTGTTACTGGAGATTGGCTTTCCCCTCCTCATGCCATCTGCAAACAAAGTTTACATGACATTGCTACAAGTGCAATGTATTTAACTGCCCATCAGTACAGAGATACCTAAATTATTTTAACTACTTCTGAATAGAACACAAATTCTATCTTACCAAAATAAGACTACAAAAAAAGATTAGAAATGGATCATAAAGTTAAAAAGAAAAATATTTATTTATGTCTAGTCTCTTACTATCACAATATGACAGAAAAAATATGGAAGTATAATGAGTTGAAAAGTAGTGAACAATAAAATATATGCTTCTTAGCAGCTATGATTTTTTCTGAACTCTTACTATCACATTCTGTTTAATACTCTCATCCTTTTAGTAGATTTAAAATCATGTTTGACTTATATCCCAGTAGTTGGCAAATGACAAGTGAATGTAGCTATGACCAGAGTTCAAAGCTGCTGATGCCTGATTATTGTTGCACAGAGATGGTAAATAAAGTTATAACTGCCATGTGGTCCTAGTTAGTTTTATGAAGTTCAAATAACACTCTGATTATTAACTAGCAAAATGGAATCAGATTCTATTACTAAGAAAAAATTTATTTTGGGGGGAAACAATACATTTACTTTCATATTTCAAAAGACTTTATTTTTTTTACCCTTTTCTGCAGAAGCAAAAGCATATTTATATTTCATATTCTCTCCCTAGGGGTTATAAACCTAAGATCTCTGTTTGTACAAGTGAGCAGTAATTGAGATGCTATAAAATGATCTAGAAAGTAAGCCAAGTGGGAGGACATGAGAAGATTCAATTGAGAATGGAAGAGGAGAGACAAAAGATGGGAAATAATTCCTCACACAGACAGAAAAGGGTTTCCATGACAAGGTTTAGGTACGTCTGTTACTGGGCTGCCAATAGCAGAAACAGTAATACAAAGATTTAGTCAGCTACATTTAGGTTACATATTTTCGCAGGAGTGGGGAAGTTGGGAGGGTGGAAATCTCTTTACTAAAGCTTCAAGCAGCAAAACAAGTTTCTAAACTTGTTTTAAAACTTCCACTAGTTTGGGACACAAGTGCAATCTAGTAAAGACATCTGACAGCTGTATTCTAAAATGAATCAAGTCCACTCTGCCACAATGCAGGAGGATGGGCAAGGTATCTGTCTCTTATCTCAAATTATGTTCTCTTATTTTCCATATGGAACGTGACATAATTTTCATTTAGGTGGAATAATAAAAAAGATGAAAAGTTCTCTCACTCATTTTGTAGATCTGGATTGGGACACTCCAGGTATTACAAAAAGATACATGCTACAAAATGGACACAAGCAGAAGTTACAGAGTGAGAACAGAATCATAACACATCTGCTGTTCCAGACTCTCTTACTCCCACTGTTGCCCCAAACCCCAACATCCTGTGCCGTGCTGGCTAGAACCTGGTATCACAAGTGTTCTGTTTGTGGTGAGTTTGGAAAGTGGTACAGAAGGAGAGCATGAAAGAACTCAACAGTAGTATACAGTAGTGTATTTCAGATAAGAAACCTGAGTTTTTCCCCAAAGCCTCAGTTGGAAAACAAAGTTCTGAGAGAGGAACACTAAAGGGGAAACCTAATAAGCCAAGCTGAATGAATAAGCTATTAAGTCATTGAGTAATTAAAGTTTGAGAAGGGGTCATTTCCATAAGCCAAATTCCTGAACAAATGAAGACTCCTTTACCCAATTTACACATTCACTCAATAAAGTGAATGATCATAAAAATTCCCTTTTTGATTTGAAAAACTTTATACTGTATGACTGATCTTTCCAAAAGTGAAGAAGTTGTCTAGTTTCAAACTGATACAAAAGCCAGTCTTCCTTACTCTGGAAGAGCAACTACTCTAACCTTGGCCTGCAGGTGCCTGTGAAATTCTGAGTTTGCTCAGACTGAAGAGCACTAAAACCACAAAACTGACAGCAGTGTCACTGAACAGGTATAAAGTCTGATCAAAACATGTTGTCGTGTGAGGACTGCTACCTCCCCAGTGTTACTCCTTATGGCCAGAAGATCACTGACTTGGAAGAGTGCAGGCTCTATCAGCAATCCTGGAAAAAGTTAGTAGCCCAATCAGGAACTCTGTGCTACTTCAGCCATGAAATGAATGTTCACTGTCAATGACAGTATACATCCCTATGAGTAACTGAAGAAACTTGGACATTGTCAAAGATATGGAAGAAATTTAGGTTCTCAGTGGAAATTTTAAGTGAAAAATTATAATTTAGTATTTGTGAAGGGAAGGGCATACTGGGAACAGTATGCATTTTATCAAGTTCCGTTGTGTAATGTTTGTCAAAGGAATACATTCTGTTACACAAGTATTGTTAGCTATTTTAACAATCTATTTATATGGAGGGACAAAGGAAAACAAAAGTGATTAATAGTATTGAATAATCAGATTTCAGCACCTTTTGTTAAAATAAACTGTTTTAACTAACAGCTAAATAACCATTAGCAAAAGCAAAAGCATCTTCTAATGGCATATAGAATACAAATGGCATAGCATGCCTTCTTCGAATAAGCCAAAGAAACCTGATCTCCTCCTTTTAGCTGTAGATGTCATTCCAGGGACTAATGCTGCAAGGTGCTGTGTACCATGAACTTAGTCATAGACCTGTTGTCATGGCTCATGAAGAAAATTAACTCTACCCCAGCAAAAACCAGCACACCTGTTCAACACAATGGCAGAAGCAGGGAAGGAATCATGCTCTGAGGCTGTTTGCTCCAGGGCCTGGTAGATTTAATGAAAACAAATAGCAGTACAGGAATGAGTTGAAAAGGCAAAGCTTCTGCCTCCTGATGATTAGAGTAAGACTCTAAGGAAACCATTCCTCTGTTCAATCAACATTTCTACAGTCCTTTTAAAATTAGTTTGCTGTACTAGGCAGATAGCTCTTCATGTAAATGTCATGTGTAACTGAAATGAAAATAGTAAATAATGTGAAAGTAAAATTGGCAAATTTGGAGAAAAGCCTATTTACTTCAGATTGCAATAACAGTGTCATGTATTGTTTTATCAGTGTTCTCACAAAAACGTTTTAAGTGCCTTTGGCATATGTATTTTCAGTAAGAATGGTGGCAGCTGGAAATTAGTCTGTAATTAACTATATTGTCTACCAGATGTGTCCTGTACCAGAATGTATGGTGTATTAAGTCACTTAGACCTTAGAGCACCTTACAGTACCTAAAAGGGGCCGACAAGAAGCCCAGAGAGTGACTTTTTACAAGAACATGTAGTGATAAGACAAAGGGAAATAGCTTTGAACTGAAAAAAAAGTAGCTTAACACTAGATATTAGGAAAAAAATTCTTTACTGTGAGAGTAGTGAGGCACTGGAACAGAGTATCCAGGAAAGCTGTGCATAACACATCCCTGGAAGTGTTCAAGGCCAGGCTGGATGGGGCTTTGAGCAACCTGGTCTAGTGGGAGGTTCCCTGCCAATAGCAGGGGATTGGAACTAAATGATTTTTCAGGTCCCTTCCAGTTCAAACCATTCTATGATTTCCCAATACTTACGTCTATTAATCAAGGATTTTAATTTTTACACCTTATTTAGCAAACTGATGCACAGCTAAACATTTTGTTAAAATTTATGCAAAATCTCTGTAACCCTGACCAACTTCTGTGATGTCATGGAGTGCTCTGAAGAATTAGACAAGAATGCCAGCATTATGAACTGTGCTAAAAACTGTATTATAACAGCAATATAAACTGCTGTAAAAATTGGCTATTCTTAAAGACAAAAAAAAAAAAAGAAGAGTCACTCTTTACACTACTGTGTACTTTTTAAAATAGACAGTTTGCCTAAGGAAATATGCGTCCTTTCTTCATTCTCTAGAGATTGCTGTTGTATCTTTTTCTAACATTCTTGCTATATTTTTTATGAGAACAGAATCAAAACTACAAAACTCATCTGTTTGGGTTTTGTTGTGTTGTTTTGTTTTGCTTTTCAACACTGCTAGATGGATCTGAGCGAGCTCTGACTGGAAACAAGAGTTTAAGCTATTTGTTGTTTATCACACACATTATTTACAAGGCACACATCTATAGTTCAGATACAGAAGGTAGGCACATCTCACATCTTGTCAGAATGCCACACTTGCTGTCAATTACCTGAGCTTCATACCTCTTGTGGAGGAGCAGATCACGTACCTGAAACTGCAACATCCCGATTCTGACAGTTTGGCTGGGGAACATTTATATTCATTGATTGCTGCTATCACACTATCTGCTTTGAAGACACGCACACATGAACACAGACATACACAGAAAAATCTGTAAGACTAACCTACAGGCATGACCTGAGCTTTTGGATGACTTGCACCTGCTTCTCCACTTATATGACCTGAACTGAAATACCAATCAAATATTATTCGTCTCAGGAATTAACAGCTGATAATTCTTTCTCAAAATGTTTTATATTTTTAGCCTGCATGATTGATCAGATGTTTAGAGTATTGGCAAAACTGAGCATTTGGAAATCAGGACCCATTCTTTGAAATATCATGTGTTAAGGATATTTTAAACAAAATGCTCCTTTTTGTCATACAACAATTCAGCATATCTTAAGAGCTTCAATATTCCTCTTACAGTCACAAGGGAATGGGAAATCTGCTATATTTTAATACTTTTAAAAGGGGAGGCAAGGTTGTTACACCATTGTGCAATTGCAGGAGAGAGGGATTTAAATTATATTCTAAACACTAAGAAAAAAAAGTTAGACTGTTATCAGAATAGATAGCACAAAAGTAGAATGAAGAGGATGATATGTCTTTTCATTATTAGTAGAACCAGCTGAGAAAATTATAACATGGATAAATCTCTATACTCCATAATCAGAAGAGGAAGCAGAAGGTGCGAATTCAAGCTAAGGAGGCAGTGCCAAGAAAAAACTGCCCAAAATATAATTACAACAGACTAATCAGGATGTCATCCTGTCATGTAGGCACTGCAAAACCCTCCTAGAGAATCCTAACATATGGTGTTTAGAAGCACATATACCAGGGGGAAGGCAGCAGTTATCTCTGTCCCTGCACTGACATCGCTGTGCTGAGCTGACCTGTATGTCACAGGAAGGCAAAGGTGGTGCAGCAGAGCCAGCCCTTCGAGCCTTACACACCATTGCCCAGGACACCCAGAGCTGAGCGAGCTGGGAAAACAGGGTCATTCTCTCAAACCAGACATGGCGTCTTGGGATAGCTCATGGACACTTTAAAATAATTGTCTGCCCAGGAATAACTGATATTTTGTGAATATTCCTGTCTTTCAGAGGGTGGCAAGTAGAGGGAGAAGCCAAAGAGAGTGTTCTCCAGGATTTGCACAGGCCCCAAGGAGTGTGCAGTTATGGGTCTTCAACATCCATTTGAAAAACTAATTAACTGAACTTGCAATTTTTTGGGCATATATTCTTAAGTAAAAGGTTCCTACCAGCTAAATGGTCGATTAGCTAATCTTGGAAAAATAGGAAATGCCTGTAATTCTATAACAGTGTCCCCACTTTAAAACCTTGTGGGACACATTCTAAAATCACACATGGCAGCAGCTTCCAGGTCAGCTGCAGGGACAGGACTCATTTGAAGGCAGATGGGGAGGTGCTGTACCAGCTGGGCACAGGCCCTGGATGGTTTTCACAGTGTTTCACTCCAATGCCACACCCAAAAATTAAGCCCTCAGTAGCAGTGTTCTCTGCCACAGAGCAGAGAACCTTCTGGAGAATAGTATGGGAATGCTCTACTGCAGCACCAGGTGCCAAGGGAATTTAAACCAGTTGGAACCTGGGTAATGGGTATTCTCTGCCCAATTTCATAAGTGGTGTGGTCTGGGGTTACTGTGAAGATCCAGCAGAGAGCCCATGGGGAGTGATGTGAATGTCCAAGGGTTCATGGCAAGGGAAGCCAGGAGCTGAGAAGCCTGTGCTGACTCTACCAGCACCTCCCTGGGCTGCCCTGCTCCCCTGCCACATGGCAGGGATGGGCTCTCTTCCCTCCTGGAGTGGGCACCTCCTCACTGCGGGACCTGGATGTTGAGTCCCTCATCAACATTAAAGATATCCGTGACTACATATACTTTGGTACCTAATTCCTACACTGTCAGTTTTATCTCAGACCACAGCAGATGCCAGCATCTCAGGGTCTGGGACAAGCACTGCCACAGTGCTTGTTCTTGCCAAGCCAGTAGTTTCCTTGCTGGGCAGGGAAGAAACCCATCCCATCACATTATCATGCTCTTACCCATTTTTTTATCCTCCTTTCCAGCACACCTGTACCTCTCTTTGCCCAAAGTGGGCTTCACACAAATGAACAAAATTTCCTCTAAGTATTTTTCCAATTGTTCCTAATTTTGCTACGTCTTTACCTAAATTTGACACTTTTCATATTATCAAAAAATAATCCTGTTTATACATATAAAAAGCACTACTTTTTTGGCTATATAAGTAGTATTAGATCCACAGGTGTCTATTACCCTGCAGGTCCTTAGTACTCCTCTTCAACTACTCAGGAAGTACAACTGCTTCTCATAGAACTTCCCTGAAACCACTTTTGAAATTCAGGAATCACTCACAGCACTATTTGTAATTTCTGGCAGTTTCTTGCATGATTATCTAACATGCCTGGCAATTTCTCATGTCATTCCTCATTGTACCTTATGTCCTGTTGATGCCTTGAGAGGCTACCTAGAACAGAGGCTAAGCAGTGTTAAAGGAATAAAGTAGGTATTTATCAGAAAGGCCTTCAAAGGATACACCTTGAGCAGTACAAGAGCCTGGCCAAGGCTATACCCAAGATGGACCACTGGTGACACATTTTCACACTTTTATAAGTTTTGGTCCATGTACATATTGGGTTAATTGTCCAATTACAGCTTCAGGTTATGAAGTCCCATCCTCCCAGTTTGCTCTCCTCAATTCGCTATTGTTTGCACTTTTTGGGCCTGAAGCTGCAGCAGTGTCCTTGGTTCTTGGGCTGGAAAAGGATTGTTTTGTCTAACTAAAATGTGAAGGGAACTTGATAATACTTTATATGAAGTTCGAAGTAAACTACTAATGCAGTACAGAATCTGGAAAATATGGAAGCTAAAACTTAAGGCATCACTGTTCTGTTAGCTTAACCTTAGACCAGAGACTAACCAGTGGCTTAGGCACCTGCCTGCACTCTAACAGCATGTGTTTCCTAGTTTTTCCACCAAAAAAAAAAAAATAAACAGGAATTTAAATTACATTGGAAATTCAGGAAGACTCCCAGTAGAAAAATATCTTGGGATGATTTATGTCTAGAAATTATGTTTATCGAGGCATGGAATTATGTATATTTGAGACACCAATCTTGCCAAATAAATATTTTCTTTGCTGCACTTGAGGGAGTGTACAAAACTGACATTTAAATGACAAATAGATACCTCAGTGCCTTTCTGGAAATTCATCTAAGATATATTCTCCCACACAACTTAGGCAGATTTTTTGCATCTCTAAACCAAAACTGCCTTTCTGTGATATTTTAAAGCAGTTTTTAAATATTCACTTTCCTGATCAAGCATAGCTGTTGGCCTGCTGCCTTTGGGGAAAGCATTTACCATGTATTGCCCCTTCACTTTCATTTTTTCAGTGTGGGCAGACTGACAGAGGTGAGCTGTTTGCTAGCAAGGGTTTTGCACTGATGCCAAATAGTCTTTCATTTTGTACTTTTCCCTTATCAATAGCTTTTTCCACTCAGCCTGCCCTCAAATACTCTAAGCCTTGATCACTCATCCCTTCTAGTGTATATTATTCTGTCATACATATAATTGGATATATTTTATTCAAATGGATAAAAAAATGGATATCTTTGAAAGTTGCTGGTTAGTTTTTTCCAAGGTGTTGAGTTACAATTCTTCACACTCATTCAAAAATGTGTTTCCTTACAAAAAAGAAACAGAATACAGGGAATCTGTTCTGTGTTTTTTAAATACTTCCATTCATTAAACTGAGTGGGAAGGGAGTAAATGGCATAGAGAGAAACTTGAAATTACAGTAGAAACATATTTTGACAAAGCAGTGCCCAGCCTTGTCAGAGGAATATGAGACTTTTGAAGATGTAATGTGAGGTTAAAATTGCTCCACAGGCAGAGGACTATATAATCATCAACACAGATAAATCATTAGGCTGGGGGCTTTGGCAAGTTACTACACTTATAAAATGAGTTTCAATCACTCTAAAGTCATGTGAGAGCCAATACTTTATAAAGCCTTACCTATCAGTAATACAAACTATCATCCTGTCCAATAGATATTATTCCTTTCAACACAAAACTTAAGTAGCAGTCACATAAAGTTGAGGACAACAGTACTTTATTGCAGACTACTTTTTTTTAATAGTTAAGGTTTGACCATAACTAGTTTTGATTTGGTTTGGAAGGGGGAGAGGGGGTTATGGGTTTTTTTAAATGTAAAATGTATTTCTAGATTTCTTTGAGGTTTTTTGGTTGGTGGGTTGGCATCGGTTTTGTTGGGGTGTTTCTTTTTTTTTGCTCCACATGTTTTTACAAACAGGTTACTGAGCAGAAGTAGACAGCAATGGAGAAAGCAGAAAAACCTCTCTCAGTTTTACAAAGTCCTGCAGAGGCTGGTCTGGCTGTGGTCTTGAAAGAGCCTTTGTCTTCAATTTTATTTCACTTTTTAAAGAAGTAAAATACAAAGTTTCTTGTGTATGCCAGAGTAGCACATGGGTCACAATCAGAGGTGGCTAACCAGTGGGATTGCTGAGGGGTCCATCCTGGGACTTGTCCTGTGTAAAGTCATCAGTGACCCAGGAATGGAACGGGCAGCAGGCACTGGAGCGCACTCGGATCAGACTGGCAGCAGACACGGTCTGGGGAACACAGATGATATTCTTGAGGACAGGGCTGCCACACAGACAGCCCTGGAGAGTCTGGAGGAATGGGACAATGGAAATGGACATTCAGCAGTGAAAAATGTCAAGTTCTGGACCTGGGGAGGAAGAGCTGCTGGCAACAGTACTGACTGGGGCCTGTCTGCCTGGGGAACAGCTCTGCTGAAGAGAGTCTGGGGTCCAGCTGGGCCGATACTGAGCTGAGCCAGCTGGGAGCCCTGGCAGCAGGGATGGCCAACAGCATTCTGGGCTATGATAACGGAAGCATGGTCACTGGTTTGAGACTATGTCTTAAAGCCACATCCAATTTAAGTCTTATAGTACAGAAAAAATGTTGCTAAAAAAGATAAAATTCAGTACCGAACCACTGGGATGGTCAGATGTTGTAGTAGTTGCCCTGTGAGAAGAAGCTGAGGGACTTGGACACATTCATACAGTTCTGGGTAGGAGCAAACAGCAGCCCTGCAACATCCACACGATTATTAGGAAGATGGAGTCGGGCCCTTTGGTCCTTGGCAGCAAGAACAAATTTTCGTAAGAGAGTTTCTGACAGGACTTAAGGAGAAGCATTTTGTCCATGATGACAGTCTGAGCAAGTTACTCAGAGCAGTTGTGTAGTCTCCATCCCTGGAGGTTTCCAAAATATGACTGGATTATGTTCTGAGCAATCTAGTCTGAATTCATAGTTAATCCTGTTTTGAGCAGAAAGCTGGACTAGAGACCTCCTGAGGTCATTTTCACCCTGAATTATCCTGTGATTCTGTGATGTTCTTGTGAATAAAACAGGAGCCCTTAAACTGTGCAAAGCAAAAATGAAAATGGTATGAGTGTAGTTAAAGTGCAGTTATGTGTTAATCATATGCATCTCTTGGAGGATATTTTATTTTACTTGTTCAGACAGTAGTCTTGGCTGTCATCTTTTGTGGCTACATTAGAAATATCCTAAAATCCCTAACTAAGTCAATTTGCCATTTAAATGTGGGAAAAATATATGTAACCATCTTGGTACTAGTGCTTTCCTCAGCTGCTTTCCACTGCTGAATTCATTGCTCATAAAAATTTTGGCTTACTGTAGCTCTGAGGACACCCACATAACCAGAGACTGCTGTGAGCCTCATTGTGCCAATCTTGACAGTTAAAGCAGGCATGAAAGGCATCAGCCTGAACTTCTGGAACAAGAAATGTTAAGCGAGACCCATTTATCTTTCTGGTTACTTTGCTCATTTCAAAGAGCTTGATAAGCCTTTTTTTTATAAGCTTGTCTCAGCATTAGACAAAAAAAAAATTGTAAGTGGAGGTTACATCTACTTACAGAGGTAACCAAGTCAACAGTTGCATTCAGAAAAAAATATAAAAGCTTTTAGGTGTATCTCCTTCAGTATTACAAAAAAAAATCTTATCCTTCCCTACAAACCATATATTGACTATATCCAGACCCTATTGTACTCACCAAAATGTATTACTGCTTAAACATTATTCCATTTATGGAATAAAAAAATATTACCTACTAATCCAAAATACATTTTGGAATAATATTCCATTTCTCTAGGATTTGTAAAACAAATCCTGAAAGGATTTATTCCAGATATAATTTTTTCAGAAGACCAAACGTTTTGTTCCTTGAATTTTCTCAAGGATCTGCAAACAGCACTGAAGTATTAAGACAGCACTGGAGTTTTAACACAAGTTTTACCTAAATTCTTCATAAATGCAATGTGAAGTTCCACACTTGCACAGTCTTAATGTGGCTGAGACCTAAAGACAGAGTAAATGAATTGAACTACAGGCTAGAAAACTCAAGGGCTGGGTAGGAAGATAGGAAAAACTATGTGGGACTATTTCTTGCTTGCTAACACCTGCCCATTAGTCAGTGCTGGTTTGTATTTTACCTTAGTAAGAGGCAATCGTATTATGTCACTGCTCAAAATCAACAGTTTTGTGGGGAGCAACTGAAAATTTCTCTGTGTGACAAAACCCACCTTTAATATAGTCCTAAATGTAACAGTTTGGGTTAAAGGGACCTTAAAAATCATGTAATTCCAACCCCCTCCCCCCTCCTCCATGTGCAGGGATACAACTCACTGGACCAGGTCGGTTAAAGTTCCATCCGACCTGGCCTTAAACACTTCCAGGGATGGAGCACTCATAGCTTCTCTGAGTAACCTGTTCTACCGCCTCACCACCCTCAGAGTAAAGAATTTCTTCTTAGTATCTGATCTAAACCTGCCCTTTGTCAGTTTGAAGCTGTTCCTCTCTTGTTCTATCACTATATGCCCTCATATCAAGTTCCTCTCCAGCCTTCTCGCAGGCCCCCTTTTAGGAACTGGAAGGTGCTCCAGGGTCTCCCTGGGGTTTTCTCAGCTCCAGGCTGATCAACCCCAGCTCCTACAATATGTCATTTTATGAGAGGTGCTCCAGCCCTCTGATCAGCTGATCTAACAGGTCCATGTCCTTCTTTGTGCTGGGATCCCCAGAGCTGAACACAGCACTCCAAGCAGGGTCTCATGAGGGCAGAGGGGCAGAATCACCTCCCTTTACTCGCTGGTCACACTTCTTTTTATGTGGTTGCTTTCTGGGCTCCAAGTGTTTGTTGCTGGGTCACATCCAGCTTTTCATCCACCAGAACCCCCAAATTCCCTGCAGGGCTGCTCTCAATGAGTTATTCTCCCAGTTTGCCCCAGCCAGGTGCACCACCTTGCAACCAGACTTGTTGAACCTCATGAAGATCTTCTGGGCCCACTTTCCAAACTTGTACAGGTCCCCCTGGATGGTATCTCTTCTGTGAGCGCCACTCAGTTTGGTGTCATTGGCAAACCTCCTGAGGGTGTGCTTGATCTCACTGTTCATGTCATTGATGATGATAATAAACATCTAGGGAACATACAAAGATCACAGGAGAGACTCTGAGAGATACCACTCGTCACCAGCCTCCACCTGGACACAGAACCATTGATCACAACTCTCCGACTATATCAATCCTGCCTATTCCTTGTCCACTGAATAGTCCACCATTTTTACTCATATCTCTCCAATTTAAATATTTCTTTTTGCAAGCTATGAGGTCTTGAACGCTGCCTGTTTCATTTTTACCATCTGTAAAACCTCATTTATATAAAAAAAAAACCCACAACAAAATACCAGATTAATTATTAGGTTTCAGTTAAGCCTTTGTCCTGTCAACATGGTAAAAAAGTCTTGAGAAAATTAAAGATGAAAATTTTCATTATGCTATTGCTTTGGCCAGAGGGAGAGTGTTGAACCAATAGAAAATTAATAGTGTATTTTTTCAAGCAGTTCAACAAAAACTTCTTCTTTCCCTTCCTCCGCATGAATTAAATATTTGTAAACAGACAAGTATTAGTATAAAATCTGTCCATTCTTAATAGAATAAATATGTACTCACATAGTAGCATCTTTTACTACTTAGTTTTCACCTCCTCTCTTTTTGCATGCCTAGAGTATAATATAACTTTCGCAAAAAAACAAATAGAAATTACTTTTTTTTTTAAGTACCAAGTGCTACATATTTTTCCAGGAAAAAAGATAATTTTTTTCCGAAGTTAATAATACAAAAGAGGTATGTGAAAGAAGAAATTAGTAGATAGGAAATGCAGTGATTATGAAGCTACAGGCTGAACTGAACAGTGAAAGTTCCCTCAGGAAATATAAAGAGGCTTTTAAAATTTCTGTATGTGAATGGATTTCCTATCACATTCCTAAACATGAAAAACCAGTGTTATTTAACACAAATTAAATAGACCTGTACAGAAAAGCTATTTTCTGTCCACAGAAGAGTAGAGCAAGAAAACCAAATTGCATAAGACTCTCTAGGACAACCTGCTTTAAATTTGATTTCCAAAGGTCATCTGTGTGAGAAAAATCACTTTTTCAGTGGCTGTTGGATCATTTTTCTGAGAATTAAAACCTGTCTCATAATGTAAATGACATATTTTTTTTTTAGCAGCTTGGCCAGTCCAAAAATTAACAATATTACAAGTTAGATTGCATATAAATTGCATTATTATGAGCAGAGAGTAATAGCTGTTAATGTATACCAACCAGAAGGGTTTTGACCCTCTTGCACTAAGCCTGAAATATTCTGTAAAATCTTGCCCTACTCCGGGACTCTCTTTATTCCTTTTCAATTTTCTAATGACAGTGTAAAAATAAAAACTAGCATATTACAAAGTTTCACTTCTTCTTTCTCTTTATACTTATGCAAATATATATTTTTCAGCTCAGTAATAAAGTAGATGTGAAAAGATGTGTGTTCATATTTTAAGGCATATCAATTCAAGTGTTCATCTAATGCAAGAAGTATTTGGAAATGAAGATAAGCGTGGCTGGTAAATGCCTTCAGTTTCAGAATCTTTCCAGGCATAATGAAAACAAACATGTTCAACTAAAACTTCAGTAGGATAAAGTCACCAGTAGGAGTTTTTCAAAGCTCATATAAGCCAGAAATGAAGGAAAGGTCAAGAAAGTCAATATTGAAGGCAAAATATTTAGCTGATGCTGCCTCTTTATCTTAGAAATTTCTCACCTTGGTAACACGTTGGCACATTAGCACTCTTTTGCTTTACTAAGTTCATTTAGATTTCCATCTGTCTTCAATGATGACTAGAACAGTTATAAGCAAGAAACCTCATCTCTTTCTCATAACAGAATCTGTACTCCTAAATTGTAAAGCGTAAGTCCTAAGACATTCGCTATTGAGTTCTTGCATCCAAATCTGTTCTTTTATCCAAACAACCTCTGCAAAAACTGCGTATCCTAAACTTCCATATTTGCAGTTAAGATTTCTCACATACTTCAGGCACCACCTTTCAGATGAAATTTTTACAACAAAGCAGTGCTTAAGAATCACCAAATGGTAAGCAGATTGTTAATAGGTGAGATCTGTCCAGAAAGAAGTATTTTTTCCTCTTGAGAAAAAAAAAATAGCAGCTTTGCACAGAGACTGAGTAATAAGTTCTTTGGTGCCAGTTTCTTCTGAATCCTCTCCTGGATTATGACTAGTTCTCTAAAGCTGCAGAGATCACACCAAACTGCACACAACTCTCTTGGAGTCCATGGCAGAGCTCACACTATCTTCTACAGATTGTGGCAGCCCTATTCTTACTAATTTACGTAGCATGGCCATTTAGTTCTCCCACTGATGTTACCATTGTCTGATTTTGGCCCTTTTACTCTAAGCTCTTTGAGGAGGTGTGTAAAAAATATTTAATTTCTTTCTAATAAAATAAAAATAAAAAAATAAATTAATGGTC
>VYZP01010457.1:510-51407 GCA_013400635.1 Hypocryptadius cinnamomeus | reverse complement strand
TTTTTTTTTTTTTTTTTCGTATCAGCATTTAGCCGGGGAGATTGCAGGTGATCTTTTAGTTTTGACGGAGACCACTCGCTCAGTGGCTCCCGCGGGCGGTGCCGCCCAGTTGCCAGCCCAGGGAAAGGTGCGTGCGAGGCTGTACGGCAGAGGCGGGAAGGCAGGGGCGGCCGGGGGGGCTGGCAAGGGGAATTCGCCCCAGCGTGCAGGTAGCCACAAGCCAGGCTGTAATTACTAAGCAAACAAGGTGAAATATTGAATCGGCCTCGCCCGTGACAAGATCTGCGCTTTTTGCCGCCAATTTGTTTGTGGAGCTCTATTTAAAGGCGCTTGATTGAGGAAACGTTGAAAATAGCAGTTAGGGTTTCCCTAATGAGACCTCTAGAGGAAAGCAGTGGCATTCAGGGGGCTACAGCAGGAGGAGGGGAAGCGCTTAACCCTTTCCAGCCGCCCCCAGCCCGGCGGAGCCGCTCCGGGGCGCCGCGGGGGCCGCCCGGCCCCGTGAGGTGCGATGGGCAGGGGGCCAGCCCGCCGCCTCCCCCTCGGCCTCGGGCATTTCCAGCACGGGCGGGAAGGGTCTGGTGGCCCCGGCCGGGCATCCCCGGCGGTTCCCGGAGGGGCGGCCCGTGTCCCCGAGAGGAGAGCAGCGCCGGGGCCCTGACCCCCACCGCCCTTTGATGTAGTGGGTCGGATCGCCGCGCGGCTGCGGGCTGATGCTTCAACACAGCAGCCCAAAGGCGGGCGGGGAAAAAAAAAAATCAAAACGGCCCTTAGAAATGCCGGAAAGGCAGGGAACTTATTGAATTAATAACGAGATGTGTCACACCGACACGCTCTGCGCGGGGGCCTGTGACACTCCTTTCCTTCGATCCCTCGCTCCCATTTCTGTTGCTGTGTGAGCCTGCCCCGACACTCATTCTCGCAACCTCGCACACGCTTCGTGCTCAATTAGCGCCTGTCTGAGCCCCGTATTACACACGAATGAGACCTCTGGTAAAAATGTCGATGATAATTTGAAAGGCGCTAATGCCTGTGAAGGAATGTGGACCGCAGTCCTCTTCTGCAGGCTGCTTTCTCAATGTGCTCACACTTGAACGGCGTTGATACCTCCCCGCTCTTGATTTTATAAGTCAACCTTAGCTCGGAACAACGGGGCTTGGCTTTTCAACGAGTTGCCTGCAGCCTGTAGGGCCCTGGGGTCTTACCTAGACCATCTGAACGCCCCTCTTGCCGGGGCGCCAGCCCCTGCTCACACGTGAGCCTCAGCCTGTTGATTGTATATATATGTGTGCAAGTATACCTATATATATATGTATACACACACCTGGACGGAGATCAAAATAAACTTTTAGGGAATACCTAATAAAAAGCGAGCATTGTCTCTCCCTAGAGGAAAGAAAAGGTGAGCTGCAAAAAAAACAAAGTGTTGACTTAGTAAAATAAGTTCTGCGGGGTGATATAAAGTATTTATTTTTGTTGTCGCATTTACACCCACTCCTTTTGGCCGCAGCTCCGTTTCCCTCCAGGTCTGGGGAGGTACATGACATTCACCTCTCCATTTTCCGGCTTCTTAACTTTCCTGAAAAGAAGAATAAAGAAATAATTTTTTTCCATCTAAAGCTCAGCAAATAAACATTTTGTGTATCCACAAATAGGTTGTATCATCGTATCATCTGTACGAACAAATTACGGTATGCGGCCGTGCGTTTCTAGTAAAATCTCCTGTATTTTGTTTACATTATAGCATTTCTGTTTGTAATTATTTTATTTTAATTTTATGTCACTTTTAACACAAGCCAGACCGGTTTTCCCTCCGTGTTTTGTACACAATGCTCTCTTTCTCGATAAGATGTTCTGTCCTATCTTTTCGCTTTTTTTCTTTTAAAAAATGTTTATAGTTCCCCAAGAGCAATTCTCCAATATTTCACTCTTGCATTTTAAGGACTTGTCCCTGTCTTGCTTTATTTGTTTGTGTGAAATTTAGTTTGAAAGGAGATCAGAGAGAGCAGGAGGGGTTTGTAATAAGAGAATGACCAAGTGACCTAAAGGCTGATTATATGTCATTAACTGGAGACTTGGTGTATCCAAATTACCAAAAAGACCTCACTCAGCCNGAGGGGTTTTTTTTTTTTTTTTTGTTTTTTTTTTTTTTTTTTTTTTTAGCCATATGATTTGTGCACAAAAAAAAAAAAAACCTAATCAAATCAATAAGTGTAAGATTGGTAAAATGATGGTGCTTTTAGCGGACTTCGAGCATAGTATTGGGAAAGGTACTTTGAGCTGCAGCGTTTTTCAATGCGTGGATCAAACAGAAAAGGCTACAACCCATGATGGGAAATCCTGAGCATTTAAAAGCTGAAAGAGGACAAGAGAGTTGCATTTGCTCTAAAACTCTCTTAATAAAACTCATAAATAACTGCTGGGATAAGAGGGAAATGTATAAGATCCTTCTGGGTGCTTTATCTAGAGATCCTCNTTTTTTTCCTTCTTTTTCTTTTTTTTTCTTTTTTTTCTTTTTTTTTCTTTTTTTTTTAATACACAACGGCTGCGAGATTATCATGCCTGAAATATGTGGGCGTTCATTACCGATAATAGTAACGTAAACCAGGGTTCCTTCACCTCCAAGGGCAGCGATTAATTCGGGCCTGCTGGGCCCGATCCCGCCCTCTGCCCTGGGCGTTGATATACAGGTTGTGTGAGCACAAGAGAGGGTGCAAGCCAGGCCCATTAGGCACAAGTCCTTTTCATTAACCCGCACTGACAGGTTGACCTCCAAATCATATTTCTCAGTGCCTCTTTTCAAAAATCCCTTTTCTTGCTTGTTTATGCTCTTTCACGAACTCCTAAGCGACGGCCCAGATATAGGATGCATGGCATCTCTGGGACACGGGATGCTTCAGCATCCCCACATCCATCCGAGAATGATACCCCTTTCTGATACCTCTGGTGCCGGGTCAATGACATCATGCACTCTATAAATTCAAACCCGTCTCGGCTTTTCGAGCCGTGCACCGGGCGGTTGAACGATGTGGTGGGCAGCCGGGAGAAAGGAGCATCGGCATCCCGGTACTTAGGGAGCTGCGGAAAGGAGACACGCCGAGGGAGCTGCACGGCCAGGGCAGCGCCTCAAAAGCAAAGGATGGGGTGTGCTTGGGGTGCTTTCGTGTGTCTGATTATTTCTTGGCTTTAATGAAAATTATGGAGGGAGATCCCGGTGCTGCTGTACGGAGCAGGGATGGGTACGTCTGGGGTCGGTACCGGGCACCTCAGTGGTGACTCCGGCTCCCGCTGCTTCCCTGTCTCCATAATCATCCCAGCGGTTTCGGACGCTCCTCAAAAGGAAGGTGCGGTCAAGAAGCAAATGAGCGGGCTCGCTGCCCAGGCACCGGTGAGGCGCCTCTCTGCCCCCGGCCTGCTCCTCGCAGGGCCTGGCCCAGTGCAGTGTTCCCAGGTCAGCCAGCCCGGGAGTCCCCAGCAGATGTGGGTTTCCGACCACCCAGCGTCGGCATCTCTTCCCCGTTTCCATACGGTTTTCCCCGACTGATTCGGAGAAATTAGCTTAATTTGCAATTTAGCTTAATTCACACAAGCCCGGGGGGGAGGAGCGGGGAGCACGGCTCTATTGTTCTGTTATCCCAACTCCCACCCTACTCTTGGCCCGGAGGAGAGAAGTGACCTGGCGATAAGCGGCCCGGCGGCGACTGANGCAGCGTTTTTCAATGCGTGGATCAAACAGAAAAGGCTACAACCCATGATGGGAAATCCTGAGCATTTAAAAGCTGAAAGAGGACAAGAGAGTTGCATTTGCTCTAAAACTCTCTTAATAAAACTCATAAATAACTGCTGGGATAAGAGGGAAATGTATAAGATCCTTCTGGGTGCTTTATCTAGAGATCCTCTTTCTCCAAAGTTAATTAAGCAATCACGACGCTAGCTTTGGAGACTGGTGTTCCGATCGATATCTCCTGTATATTTTATTACTTTTTCTCTGTCTCATGTTTTCTGTTTCCTTCATCATTGGAGATGTTATCAGAGCGGCCGTAGTGTCTTGTCACAGAGACTGTCACGGATGCAGTCTAACCTGCAGTGTGTCGCAAAGCTCGTACACAAACACGGAGAGTGTAAAGAAACACACGCTCGTTTGCAAGCCAATATAACTTGCCGGCCTTGACAATGTCCACTTCTTCTTCCCATCAAGAATATATCGCGGCAAAACAAAGCTGGAGAACCGCTGCAGAAGCTGGGTGGATTTCCAAGCTGCGCCCTGCAGACATATCATCCCAAGCGGTGGGGACACGCTGCCTGGCCGCTCCAGGGCTCTGCCTGCACGGTCTGCCCACGGCCTTCCTTACATATAAAAATCCACACTGCAGACGCATCCTTTCCTTGGGATAACACAATATATACACGTGTGCTTGTGCATATATAGATACAGATATCCATCAGCTGGCTACAAGCATGTGTGTGTACGTATAAGATATATGTGTATATACATCAATTCTACATCTGGACTAGTTTTTCACTTTCGTGCTCAGTTTACACCCAGACGCTCTCGCATATGTGTATATGCTTATAAAAACCTACGCCTGCATGTCTGTGCTCCGTGAGCGTCTCCTCTCTAGGTCCGACTCTACACTCCCCGTCCAGCCGAACCGCGGGGCCGGCACTCTTCCTCCCCTTTGGTATTCCCGACGAAGCAGCTACCGCGTACCACAGCAGGCTGCTCCTTGGCGGCCGGCCGCATCCGCGGAGACCGTCCGCTGCCTGCAGGGCATTCCCCGCCGGGAGCCGGCAGACGCACTCGCAAAGCCCCAGGGTCCCAACAAGCCGCCGTGTACCATCGGCAGCCCTCTCCACGCCTGGACCGCTCGAGCTCAGCCTGCCTTCTGTCCCCGGGCATCGAGTTGATTTTCGCTCTCTTCCCATCACCCAGCGCTTCCCCCGAGGTACCCCCACCGCTTCTGCAGAGGGGCTGGAGAGCGCATTAAGCTGCTGCAGAAATTGGACCACAGTTCTTGCTGCCTTCTTTCGCAGACTCCTCCATCTCTATCTTTCTCTTTCTCAATTTATGACCTCTCAGCTCCTGTTGACACAGTTTTCCACACTGCCTGTATTGTAGAACTGCATTACAATATACGCCGAATCAGCCTAGGCGTCAGACAGCACGAGTAAGAGTGGGTATTTGGTATTTCACTGCTATTTAGTAATGCTCGGCTCCATTTGAGGATGACAACAAATGTACCTTGCCTCCGAGTTATCCACGAGTTACAGCTTGAGATCCGTTTTTCTTTTGTAATATCTTCAAGCTTGCTAAAGCAAAGCACCTAAATAGCTACAGCAGATTTCCTCCTTGGCCTGGCTGTTAAGCAAACATTTAACTACTCCCTTTCGATAACTAAACCTGCTTTCCGCAGATGCTGGTCTTTTTTATTGCAGAAGCAGGAATGCTGAGAAATATTTATATATTTGTTAGTAAAAGCTAGAAAATTAGCTCGGAACATGCTGTAAAAAATATTCGGTTACTTACCGATCATACCAGTTCAAGAAGCACGAACCCGATTTCAGGGGCGTGAGTCAGTCGGGTGAAGGCTGGTGGAGGTGCACAGGAGCAGGCAGTAAGCTGGAAAAGAATCAGTTAGAGTCGGACTTATTGTTAAAGTCTCAAAACAATTCTTTCAAAACCGTCCCCGTCCAAGCCCCGAGCGCTCCTCTGCCTCGGTCAGCCAGGAGGCGCGCAGCCCCAGCCCGCCCGTGCTAACCCGGGTCGCAAGCCGGGTGACAGGCAAGGCAGAGGCGCTTCGCCTCCCTCCTCACGGAAACTAGTGATCTGGTGGTGTGTATTGACCAGCAATACGAGTATAAGCCGGAGCGCTGCTGGGGCATGCCTGTAGCAGTCGGGCATCGATGAAGTGCCCTCCGAAGCCGGTTTTATTTGTTCCTCTACCGGACCGGCACAAAGCACTTTGCCAAAGCAACCTCAGAGCCTATCAATATTTCACATAGACTTTTGCTAAGAAACTTCTGGGATCCATACTGTACCTGGTTTGAGATTATCCGATATTTAAGTTTTAACGAGTTTGTAGGGGGCTTTTTGTTGTTTGGGGTTTTTTTTTTTTTTTTTTTTTTTAATGCAGATTTTACTGTAAGGCATCTGCTAAACACTTGCATTAACCTCTGCCTCCATGATAATTTTTCCCCCCTTGTTTTAATTACATTAGGGATGCGGAGGGGCAGCCAATCCTAAAAGAGGAGCTCGGCAATTAGCAGAGCGAACATCAAAAAGTTTTATTGCGGAGGGCGGCGGGCTCCGCCCCCGCCCCGGCCATTGGCGGCCGCCGCTTCTGACGACATATATTAACCCGAGCGGCCCTAAACATGTAGCTGTACATGGAGATCGGGCCGGGGAGCCCTGCCAGTGCCCCGCGCCGCGCCGAGCCCCGCCGCCGCCCGCCGCCCGCCGCCGNNCGGGGGGGCGGGGTGGGGTGCTCTAGGGAGCGGGGATGAGTCTAGTGGGCGGCTTCCCCCACCACCCGGTGGTGCACCATGAGGGCTACCCTTTCGCTGCCGCCGCCGCCGCCGCTGCCGCCGCCGCCACCCGCTGTGGCCACGAGGAGAACCCCTACTTCCACGGCTGGCTCATCAGCAGCCACCCGGAGATGTCCCCCCCCGACTACAGCATGGCTCTGTCCTACAGCCCTGAGTACGCCAACGGGGCGCCGGGCATGGACCACTCCCATTACGGGGGGGTGCCGCCCGGGAACGGCCCGCCCGGGCTCGGGGGGCCCCGGCCGGTGAAACGCAGGGGCACGGCGAACCGCAAGGAGCGGCGCAGGACTCAGAGCATCAACAGCGCCTTCGCGGAGCTGCGGGAGTGCATCCCCAACGTGCCCGCAGACACCAAGCTCTCCAAGATCAAAACCCTCCGTCTGGCCACCAGCTACATCGCCTACCTCATGGACCTGCTGGCGAAGGACGACCAGAACGGGGAGGCGGAGGCTTTCAAGGCAGAGATCAAGAAGACAGACGTGAAGGAAGAGAAGAGGAAGAAAGAGCTGGTCAGTGCTTCGGAGCGCGACGGGGCGGGACGGGGCGGGGGAGCCGCGGAGGGGAGGCTGCTCGGTCGCCCGCCGGCGCCCCATCCGAGCGCACCCGGCTCTTCGCCGGGCAGAGTCGCCGGCGAACGTCCGTGGGAGACACCTCGGTCCCACCGGTCCCTGGCCGTAGCTGCGGGCCAAAAGCGGGACCGTGCACAGCCGCGAGCGGCCGTCGGCCTCCGGATCCGACCCGGAGGCTGAGAGCAGCCGCGGGGAGAAAGGCTGCCACAGTAGGGCACCCCGGGGAGGTTATTCCCGGGCTGCTGCTTGTCCCGTACCCCAAAGCGTGATCTCGCAGGGGGCAAGCCTCTACTCTCTTAAATGAAAACGTGGAGGCATGATTACCTGCTAAGCCCAGCCCGGCTTTAAGCCTTCGGCAAGTACGGGGTTCGCAGCGAGAGGCTTTCATGCCTCTGCACTCCGCGCTTCAACTTTTTTGATTTTTGACGGGAGAGTCGGTCTAGGCCAGGCAGCGCAAGCCCAATTTCGTGTAGGCCCCATGGCGTGCTCGCGTGTGATTGAGTCCCGCATATGTTCCTGGCCGCAAGTCCGATGTTTTGCCCCGGTGCGTGCCGGTGCCAGCTTCTCCCGGCACTCAGGCAGGGGATGGTTGTGGGGGGGCCTCCTCGCAACCCCGTGGATGGCTGGAGCTTCTCAGCCTCCAGCCCCGCGCTCCGGCTGCGAGAGAGCAGCGGGGTGGCACGGAGCGGGAATTGGCCTCCGCCGCTCCCGCCGGCGGCGGCTTCTCCCGCGGCGAGATCCCGTGGAGGTCCCCGTTACGTCTCTTGGAGCCCGCAGGCCTCGATGAGCTCGGGTCCCCTCGTAGTTTTCGATCTCGAAGCAGAGCAGATGTGACCCAGAAAGGGGAGGAATATATCTAACCTTTTTTTCTCTCCTCTCCCCCTTCTGTTTCTCTCTCTCCCCTCGCATCCTGTCTCCCCAGAACGAAATCTTGAAAAGCACAGTTAGCAGCAACGATAAGAAAACCAAAGGGAGGACTGGCTGGCCGCAGCATGTCTGGGCTTTGGAGCTCAAGCAGTGAGCACGGCAGGACTGGAGGAGCCGTCCTCTCAGTCTCGGTAGTGAGCTCTCCTCTGAGGACTCTTTGTATTTGGAATAATCCAGTTTATTTATGTGCAATTTCTCCCCCAACCCCCCAAAATGTGGATATTTGAAGGAGAGGGAAAAAGCATTCCATATATGAAGAGGAAACTCCATCTTGGTAAGGGGTAATGTCTCTAAATGTTTCGTGAATGTTATTTGCTCTGTATAAAACACGTGGGGAAAACAGAACCATAGAAAAGGAAAAAAAATCCCTCCCTGGCATTAGTGTGTATGTGAAGTGTATCTTTAATACTTGGCCTTTTGGATATAAATATTCATGGGATTATAAAGCTATATTTCAACAGAAGCAGTTGCACCAATGTTTCGATTGACTCGGTATTTAGTGTTGTAATTTTGTTGTGGTCGTTCAGTATTTGAAGATGTTTTCAACAGTTATTGGTTATGTGCACTTCCGTCCGTAAGGGAAAAAGTGGAATCTAATTAATATTGAAGGTGTAAACGTTGTAAGTACTCAATAAACCACTGTGTGTGTTTTTTACAAAACAAAAGAAAAAAAAAGAAAAAGAAAAAAAAAAGAAAATCCAAATCTTTTTATGTTTTATACCTCAAAATGTTTTGAATAACAGCGTTGTTTATGGCTTTTTTTTTTCATAATATTTAAAATATTCGGAAGTAAACTAAATTATAAAGATGGCTCCTAATTTTATTTTTAAACAAGTGGCTGAATGAAAGGAGGGGTAGAGGGAGGGATCTCTCAGCCCCGTGAGTGTTGAACAGAAACCGGCGGTTCATCTGAGTAGGAATTCCTTGTGGTGGTGTTCTCCATGCAGGAGACCTACTGCGAACGGGAAATGGACACGGGTGCAAACCCCGGCCGGGTCAGGAGCAGCAGAGATGCGCGGTTTTCGTGCCGCCGGAGCCCGGGCGGTGCCAGGCGCGGCCCCGGAGCGGGGGCGGCTTCTCGGAGAGGGGCCGGAGGCAGACGAGGGAGGCTGGCGAGCTTTGCTCGGAGTGATTATGTAGCAGGTAATTTTACGTCAAGGAGGAAAGAGCGAACAAGGCGAGGGATTTGCGGGGGTCTGGGGGGGCATGTGGGGAGGGTGTGCTGTAGGGAATATGTAAGATTTACAATGAGCTACGACGAACTTAATATTAATTTTGTGGTTCCTAAAACTCTCCTGGGTTGCACGTTTCCAGTACGCCACAGCGAGTATAATTATTTTTAACCTTTTTTATCCAGCTGCAAAATGCAGCAGCCCATGCTCTGGCTCTCTTTTTAGTACGTTCGTTGCTTCACCAACAGGATCTTTCTTCCCTTAAATATTTCGCCCCGTCTATCGACTCCTTTACATGGACCCCGGTACCAGTCTGGTGACTTTTCTGCTCCCCAGTACCAGGGCAAGCTGCAGAGTTCAATACTGGGAAATGCGTGGCATCCTTCTGTATCGTAGGCACGCAAAGAAAAAATGAATGGTTTTCACTAGAGGAAGCTGGTCTAGGTACTTTTTGTCCATTCCTGATTAAGGGCAATGTTCTCCACCTTTTCCATAATAAAATTAGGGCTCGTATTTTAAACTTGTACATAAATCACCTCTGCTTAAACCAGGCTGGGTCTCTCTCCAGGTCCAGGGCTGCATACCTGCCGGCCTTCCCGTGCCACCGCGCCTAAGGAAGTGGTTCCCAACCAGACCCAGCAGTAAGCGTAGGTAGATGGGCAATTGCCCATAAAAAGATAAGGGAGCCCCTGCGCCGTTTCGCCGCCCCTGCTGACAGTGGGGAGGTTGCGGGGTTACAACAACCAGACAAAAGTGATGTGCCCTCCCTCCCGTCGGGTCAGGCAGCCCGGCTCTGCTATCCGGCGTGGGTCTGTGTTTACAGACACTTGCCTCTGTTTATAACACTTGGAGAGAAGAATCTGCCCCCTTGTTTGCTTTTCCTTGCCTATTAGTTGCCCAGCTGATGAAGCTTCTCGCACTCTGCTTTCTCTGCTCAAACAATGGTTTGTTGGTTTTTTTGTGGTTTTTTTTTTTTGGAGCGGCACAGGAGAAAATAGAAGGGGTGAGGGGTGGCTGCGAATGCTGCGGTGGGGCACATCATGGGATCATGGGCAGCCTCTCTGCAGATACTGTGTCTTCCCTCTACCAAGTCACCCGGTTGCAACTCCCCCGGGAGACGCGCGGTAGAGCCGGCGGGCGGCTCCGATATCCAATCTCCGAATTGGAGAGAAATCGCTTGCCCAATATTTCCATATTAATAATTTTCCGGTTTTGTAACGTCAGTTTATCAGAACTGGGAGCCCCGCTGTATCCGCCAAGGACGATATCTTTTAATTGCTCACTAACGAGGATATTGCTATTTTCTCAGGAGCAGCCATTCCCGCAGCTAAATCACAGGAGCCCTAGACAGACCGGAGCCGACAAAAATGTAGGTTTTGACGTTAAGAGCTAAATGGGGAAGCAGAAGGTAAATTGATGGTAGATGGGGATGTCAGTGCCCTGGCCTCAGCTCTCTGCCGCCGGAGCCAAGGCCTGATAACAGCGGAGAGCTGCGCTCCGCATCCTGCCCGCACCCGGGGGCATCGGCATCCCGTCGATCTGTCCGGTAATTCCTCGGGACAAAAACATTTTTGGGAGATTTTACCGAAGTTAAAGGCACGTAAGAGGAGGGATAGCAGCCTTTCCCACCCTGCAACTTTTCTCTGTGGATGCAGGGAGGAAGAGAGAAGGGAGAGCAGGGCGCAGAGCAGCCGGGTCGCTGAAGCCCTCGCCCCTCGGATTGACTCACGGATCCGTGTTTTAGGCTTGTAGCCTCGTTTCATGGCTAAGGGAGCGAGGCCCTCTGCTCTCCTTCAAGAGAACACAGCATTTTAATTTTTTTCTACCCTTGAAAAGGAAGAGCTACAAAACTCCCCCGAGTGACGTCTCTCCTCCCCTTCCCTCCCAGGGAGCGGCCCCTCGGCTCCCCGGGGTGCGGGCCCGGCTGCGGCCCCGAAACAGTGAGGTCGCCCCCTCGCAGGGAGGCGAGGACCTCCCCAGAGGCTGCGTGTCCCCTGGGGGCCCCGAGGAAGACAGCAGTATGGATTTTTAGAGCTCGTCTGGATTTTGGAAAACGGGGGCGCAGCGAGGGGCCGGCTCTGTGCTCCGCTGCTGGCGGCGGGCCTATCAGCCGCTGGCAGTACCGAGTTTTGGGGGACTCTGCAACATGCGGGACATCGTTGCTATCGGATGTGTATGCCATGCCTGCACTCCGGCAAGCAAAAGACAAAAAAATGTGGCGAGGCTTTTTTTTCCTTCGTTTTGCTTAGTGTTGTGGTGTGGGGATTTTTTTTTCACACGTACTCCCCTCTCCCCCGTGTGTCCCGGAGCTCTTCTTTGCCTCAAAAGATAATTGCAATCTATTAAATTATTTCTTGTTTGATATCGTTGTCAAAGAGGTGCAACGGGGCCTCTCGGCCAAGCCGAAGACACCCCCAGAACGAGCGCCGGGCCATACGCGGGATATAAACACGACTAGGGGATGCCATGGAGACAGCATGAACTTGAAAGGTGGGCAGGGAGGTGGGGAGAAAAGGTTAATAGTGAAACCTCTAAGCAAAATATCGTCCTTTTGCTCTTGGAAACCTAACCTTAATCCTCCTTTTTCACACGTACTCGCCCAGCGACTCACAAATACCCCCAGAAGAAATCTCCAAGTAGCGATGGGAAGGAAACGCATTTTGCACGCCTACAGACGTAATCCCCTCTGCTGTAACGAAGGGCTTATCAATGTTTTATATATTTTTAATTTGGGATTTTTTTTTCTGCGGTCCGTGAAATATATGCCTTTGCAAACCAGCTCCGATCTTTTCTATTTCTAATTGGCCAATTACTGTTCAGCTGTTTCAGCTTGTCACATACAATGGAGAGTAAAGGAGAGTTGTTATCTGAATTATATATTCACATAAATTTTAGCAAAGCCGAGTGATGCGCGAGGCCAGCGGATTTCTGAGGTTCCCTGTGCCTCCCTCCTTCCAAACCAACGTGGTGTGTGTCTCCCTCTTGCTCAGTTTTCCCTCCCCCCAACCCCGTTTTCCTCTAGAAATACCATTGCTTTGATGATGCGATTTTAGAGCATTGATTACAAATTTATTCTCAGACACTATATAAGTCTTTATATCTGCTATTAGAGACATCTGGGAATGATCAGAGCCGTCCCTCCCCCGGCTCTGCTCCCTCTATCTTGCAGCGAGGAGCTAGAGACATGTTGACGTCAGATCAGACGGCTCGGAGCCATCCTGCTCTCCACTTGGGTGTAATCACGGCGACGCTTTCCAAGCCCCGGCCCGGCCGCGGCCGCCAGCTGGGATGCGGGTGCAGTGGGACGCGGCACACCAGCCCCGAGGCTCCTCGGTACAGCCCCGGTTTTGAACTCCGAAGGCTCCGACTCTTCTGAGTTTGCTGCCGAGGTTGTTTGTTTATTTGTCTGTTTGGGACTTCGAGAAAGCAGGAGCGGTGCATTCCGCGGGCGGGTTACTCCCCCATCCACCCCGCTCCCCCCAGCCCCCGGCCCAGCGCTTGCTTTATCTCAGCCCGATTTCTCCCAGCACATTCGCTCACAGCGCTGTCTTCCAAAATAAATAATATCGAGCCAGGCAGATTTCCACCTTGTGTCTTGGCGGGGAGAAATTAGGCAAACAAAGTGCAACGCTTACGTGCGGGCAGTCGCAGGCGCGCCGACACCCCGTTATCCAAAGTGGCAGTCAGGTTTGGAACGAGCCGGGAGAGTTGGAGGCTGCTGTGAAACAAGACGATTCCCTACCCAAACGGCAGTGCTGCTGGCGAGGAGATGGCTTTGCACCTGCTATTAAATCTTAATGAATCGCCTCTAATTGAGAGCTGGGGCTGGCTGACGGTCACGCTGAGCAGCCAGCCTTGGCTCAGCGGGACACAAAATCACGTTTGATGCGCTTATTTTGACAAACTTTTTACTTCACGATTTTTTTTTTTAATGTTTCGTATCACTCTATTTTTTCCCCTAAGGAGATAAAAAAATAATAATTGAATAAATACAACTTAAGCCTCCACTGGCTGTTCGCAGTCTTGGATGGCTGACACTTGTCCAGCTGTACATTACAATCAGTGCTACTAGCAGGAAGGAGGAGAGGAGACAGCAGTTGATCTCGTCTCCAGAGGAAAAAGATAATGTTAGACAATTTATCTGAAGGATTAAATTCTCGCGGTAAAATACGCTTGCCAGGAGGAGGGAGAAAAGAAAAACAAAGCCTCATGTGGCCCTAAAAATAAATTTAAAATACTCCCATTTCTTTGTTCCAGCAGAATAAAATAATATAAACCCCCTAAGACACCGCAACGCTCCTCTGTGTCTATCTGTAATCTCGAAAGGAAAAGGAACATTTCCTTTCTGAATCAGTGCAAACGGTATGCTGTGAGCTCGGCTTCCCACCACAGCCACCGACCCAGGGAGTCGGGCGGGAGTAAGTGAATTTTTAAAAAGCTGTTGAAGTACAAGGAGGGGGGAAAAGCTGCGAAATAAGCCATAACAAAAAAAAAGAAAAAAAAAAAAAAGAAGAAAGAAAGAAAAAGACTCCCAACCAAACGGAAACAACCCAGCGAAATCCTATTTCTCCCTTTATGGGAGACCTCTGACTGGTGGCGGCTCTGCGGCAGGGCTGAGGGTGTCGTCTCGGCACGTCTCCCCGGGGAGTCAGTCCCGTGTCCCGAGGCAGGAGCCGTCTCCCCGCCGGGAGAGGCCGTGCGGGTCCGGCGGAGAGCGGGCGGTGTCCCGCGGGGCTGCCGGGGCGAGGCGCAGCGCTCTGCGGGCTGGGGGCGAGGGGCGGCTCCGCCCGGAGCGGCCTCCTGGGAACAGCAGTAATGTGTTAGCGGAACAATGGAGATCAGCGGGCCCGCTTCTCGGAGCCCTTCAATTGCCAACCGTGGAGGCTGTTCAAAGCAGAAACAAGCCCCTCCGTTTCCCAAAGAACTCGGTAGAAAAATGTACAATTCAATTTTAATGCAGAACAGTAGAGTGGTTTCGCCGGTCTCGTCTATTGGGCGAACATGTGGGGGTAATAGAGAGGCCGACTCTCCTATAGGGGTCTCTATTTGCATGTCGTATGTGCCTATAGGCTGCAACAGCTGCTTATAATGAACTTCTTAGAAAAGATAAATACATGTGCAAACCCGGAGAAGTTTTCTAAAACTGGCCTAAAAGACAATGAAATGTCCTGCCAGAAAACACAGAAGGCGGAAGAGATTAAAAAAAAATAATAATATTAGGTGGTCCCCCCACGAGCCTCTAGCCTTCGCAGAGCTGCTGGCAGCGCTGCCCGAAGGAGGACCCCGGCAGCTGGGGGGGTGCGGGAGGCCGGGGACGCCCGGGGGTCGGGCGGTGGTGGGGGGAGGTGGTGTCTGGAGCGGTCTGGCAGGGGCGAGCCGAAGCACACGGCTCGGCCTTGACTGCCTCTCTCCCAAATCTGGTTTTCATAGAGCTGCGCAGTAATTACCTAAAGCCATAACTGTCTCCGAAATTATTCATTAAAGTCATTCCCGGGAATCTAGCGTCGCGAGAGCCTACATTTATGGCCTTTGCGCCCTCCGAGCATGACATCGTCTCTCTCGAGCCTTGCGTCCTCGGCGGCCGAGTGCTCAGCATCGTGAAGAGGAAGGGGGAGACCGGGCTGCTCTCTCTTGCCTTCCCCTCGGTGTATTTTTTTGCGGGGGCTCAGGTTGCTTTCCCCCTTTTGGCAGAGGAGAGCGATGCAACCCGGCAGATAGCTTGGGAGCGAGGAGGGTATTTTGGGGAGTTGCAGTGTTGTGCGGAAGATCATGTCTGTGCCCTGTGGTGCTGTCAGCGGTGACAGATCCCAGATGCCGTCGCTACTGTATGGCAGATTGAGTTTCTCAGCAGAAAACTCTCTCCCTCCCTCCCAAACGTCTTCAAAAACCTTCTCCAGATACTGCGGGTCACTTCGGCTCAAACGGGGAGAGAAAGGGGGATAAAAAAGGCTTTTCCTCTCTCCTCCCTCTCTCTTCCTCCCGCCGGATCTCTCTGGGGTGCGCGGGGGGCCATGACCGGGCCCTTGTGCACCCGGGGGGCTGAGGCGTCCCCTCTCACCCCCGTCCTGCTGAGAGCCCGTCGCCGAGCACGGGGACCGTCATCCAGGTAAGCGGGGCGGCGGGAGCGGGGCCGGGGCCGGCGGCCGAAGTGATCCCCGGAGCCGGTCCCTCCTCCCCCGGTCGGATCTCGCCGCCTGAAAGGAGTTTCCCGAAGCTGGGTGGCTGAGGTGTCCCCTTGTCCCAGACGCGGGGATGGGGTGGGAATGGGGGGACAAGGCAAGACTCCTCGCCGTGTCCCGCCCGCCGCGGCGGGAGGCAGCAACTGGGACCCGGATCCGCCCAGAGCCCCCGACCCGGCGGGACACGGGCTACCGGGGGTGACTCTGAGGACTTTAAACGGGGAACCGGAGGAAGAACCGGAGGAGTAGGGGAAGGCTGGCCGACGGGCGCTGGGAGCACACCCGGCCGGCTCGCCAGGACAGGAGGACGGGCCAGCTGCCAATCCACAGGGGCCGGCAGCCGGTGTCCCGGTAAGCGGCGGAGGTCGGGACATCCCCCCCGCTTCCCTCCTCCCCGCTTTTCTTCACGTCTTAAATGCAAGAGGCTCGTGTTTTAACAGCTCTGTCTCTCCGAGACATATAATGAATTCCAACATTCCTGTCCTCCCACTCCATAAAATATTGATGCCCCCCGAGTGCCCAAATCAGAGGCAATCTGCTGTAGCGTCTCCTGGAGTTCTTCCCCTCCGTGCAAATGGGTCAGTCAGTGCTTGAGGGCTCGTTGTGGACCGTGGTTGTGTAGCTCTCTCCTCCCTACCTTAGAGAAGCAATGCCCGTGCAATGTATGGCACCAGGGAGAACTCCGTGAACGAGCCCTCAAAACACTTCTCAGGATCGCGGGGAAGGCCCACTGCTCCCGATGGGCGGTTTGGTGTGGCAGCCCTGGGGTCGGAGTAACCCCTTGCGGAGCGCCCCGGACCTCATTCCCCCTAATTTCCCTCTGGATGGAAGCAACCTCATTTCGTTCATTCCTGTTGGAAACGGTTTCAACTAACCCCGCTCTCGGTCCTTCCTTCCCCAAATGAATTGAAAGGCTTTAATTCAAGCGCTCGGACACCTCCTCCCCCTCCTTTCCTTTTGTCTTTTTTTTTTTTTTGAGGCAACTCTTGCCTTTAGCAGAAGTATAATTGTGACCCTGCCTGATCCACAGAGCCTCCTGTTGGGAGCAGTTAGCTGTGGTTGCATTAGGCCAGAGGACCTCCCAAGTGGCGGTGGCCTGGGTGTCATAGGAAGGGACTCTGCACATTGTCCATTCTTTCTCATCAAAGTCCCAGGCACCGTGGAGCCAACAGTTTGGTGAAGAAGGAAAGTAGTAAACAAGCTTTTCCTCTCCCTTCCCAATCCAGCAGCCCTGAGATCTTCCTAGGACGAGGAAAAGGGAACAAACTTTTTCATAACTTCAGTTCTACGGTGTGATTTACATTTCCGGCTGCTCTGTCAGAGTGGCAGTAATTTACAGCCTGATAAAAAACACTTTTACAACACCAGAACATGTTCAAGTGGTGGCTTACTATGCAAAATTTACTTTTTAAAATAAGATACAGGCATGAAAAAAAAAATCGGTTTCCTGCCTTTTTTTCACCATGGCTTTTTGAAGACTCAAATGGGTTGAAGTTATAGCGTAGGCAAAAGAAAAAAAAATAGTAGGAGCAGGCTGAAGAAAACAGGCATGAAGTAAATTCTGGGCTTTTGTTTATATGCCGTGTATTATATGTCCATGTCTGTCCTATTTCTCTAAGATTTTCGTTTAATGGATACTTAATATTATTGTGCTCTCTGGCCAAACCCTGCTAGTCTTGCCCCAGGGATTGCTTTCATTTAGCCAAGTAGCTATTGTGTTTAAACTATTTCTTTCCTTTAATAATTCATTTCTTCTCGGGAGCCTAAAATCGAGTGGGTCTGGTAGCATTTATGAAAGGGGAAACATCTTTTATTCAGTTCTAAAACGGGGGTAATAGCGTTATCCCTCCTTGACGAGCATCCAGCCAGGCTTCTTCACCGGGGCAGGGCAGGACGGGTCTGGAAACTAATGTACAACATCCCTATCCTGGTAGGAACGATAAAGTTCAGTAAATTACAAATATGTGAATTTGGCAGACAGTTAGGGATGAAAATGATCAAACGACTAAAAAAAAAAAAAAACAAAAAGAAAAAAAGGCAAGCAATGAATAAACCACATGTAGCAGTTGCTGCTTTCATGACTTTGGTAATTATTTACACCTGAATCATAGTTTATTCCAGCGACAGTTTTGAAAGTAAACCTTTAAAGAATTTAATTATTTCCAGTTTTCGGCAATAGAGATGGGGAAAAAAAAAAAAAAAGAGAGAGAAAAAGTAGGTTAGTGAGCAACTGCTGTCTCTCGAGCTCTCATAAAAGGCTTTATGTGCGTTTCCATCCCAAAGACACAAGCAGCCCTTCCGCGTCTCCTCCTCCTATCCTTACAGGAGCGCTCACTGTCATCTGTGCACGTATTTACGGCCTGATGGGAGAGTCCTGAGGGTCACATGGGACGGTGTCGCTGCATATATGTATATGTATATGTATATGTATATGTATATGCATATGCATATGCATATGTATATGTATATGTATATCTATATGTATATGTATATGTATATACACACACGCGCGTATACGTTTGCCTATGTGTGTGCGTTCAGTCGAGGCACGGTACTGAAGCACGTGTGGATGAACTCCCTGGCTCCTTCCTTCAGCTCTATAATAGCTCTGTTATTTTTGCTAAACGATCAGGATGGCTCTACGTGACCCTTCGTCATTTAAAACCATTTTCTATCGTTGCACGTGTGCCGGGCGGGGGTGTAGGGAGATGGACGGGGAGGGGGGAGGAATCGACAAGTCATTGAGAATAACCGGGAAAGCCTGTGATGTACAGCACGTTTTATCTTTATTCAGGCAACACGTCGTTCGCAGGATGGGCTGAGTTTCCATGCGCGACCAGGGCATGAAGCACATCCATCCTCGGGGAGGTGCAGGCAGGCTCGGGCCGCTGCTGTGGCTGGGGGACGGCTGGGCGAGCGCAAGGGCAGGGAACCCTCTCGTTCCCCTGCTGCCGTTTCCTGCGTGTGAATTCCGCACTTTCTGGGGAAATTTCAAAAAAAGAAAAAAAAAAAGGCTCTGGCTCTGTTGCCGGAGCTCTTCTACTGCTCTGGCTGGGGCGTGTGCGGTGGGCGAGGGCAGCAACCCAGGGGCTGGGACCCCCTGTCTGCCCCGAAGCCCGTCCTGCCATGGGTACTGCGGTGAGCTGCCAGCTGCGAGTACTTTCAATATTTCACTGCTCTCCCTCCTTGAATCCACCGCACTTTCCGTCTCGGGGCTGCCTTGGCATCCTTCGTACAGCATCCTGGTGTGCTCTGTATCCCAGGGCCGGGCTGGGGTTTAAAGGGCTCTGAAGAAGGCAGTTTGATTTTAGCAAACCGGTTCTGGCTTGGCCGTGGTGCGAGTCCCGGGGGTAAAAGGGAGGGGAGACGAAGCCGTGGTTTGGAGCGCAGGCTCCGGCAGGCGGGGGTGTGCCCCTTCCCTGCGCCGGGGCAGGCAGTGCCGGACGGTGCCCTGGCGGGAGTCCCTCGGGCACATCCCACGCACATCCGCCGGCGGGAGGAGGCGGTGGCCGGGGATCCCGGGGCTGCCCGCCCCCGAGCCCCTTCCCTCTGCCCTGCCCGTACCTGGCGCGACGGGCGTCTGCGCTCGCCGAGCCCGGGGTGCTAAAGCAATGGAAAAATTATCCCCCACACAGTTTTTAAGCTTTCTGGAGCTTCCCCAAAACAAGCGGCAGACTCAAATCAGTAGACCTGTGAGGATTTTGTACGCACTCCCTCTCCCAGAGTAAGGCGCTGCTGGTGCATTGGGCACTAGCTGTAGGAATACGTGAACATAAACATATATGTGAGGGCATGGATTAAAAAGCTGTGCATCACCTTGGGTTAAGGGTTTTTTTGGTCACTGGCTCCTCCTCTGTAAACCAGCTGTTAGAAATTGTGCTCCCCAAAGGACAACGAGTTCGGGGTTTTTTAAATTTATTTTTCTCCCCGCTCTCGGCGGAGAGAAGGTAATATCGTGCTGGACACAGGGAGGCGAGAAGAGACAGTAACTAACTGTAACTCATTTTCTAGAGGTAGATCACCTCCATCATGTGCTTCATCATAGGTTTTTAATTGGCCTATAATTGTAATATATGTCCGTAGTCTTACGTCATTCGCAATGCCATTACTCGCGCGTCTTTCTTAGTTTTGAAAACAAAAGTATTTTTTCCTTGTCCCACCCTAAGAAGACGTACCCAAACGTAAGATTAAAAGCGTACATCTTATTAAAGATGGCCGGCGATGGTTCCCACTAGAGCATCTCATTAAAATCGACAAGAAAACAGAGATTGAAACATGATAAGGTCGTATAATACGTTTTGAGTGTAAGATGTATAAGCATAGGAGGTGTTTAAAATGGTAACATTTTTCTTTTTCTTTTTTTTTTTTGAAGAAAAGAGATCATTTTATTTAATGGTTTACACACACACACGTGTGTGTATTTCATGTATATATATATATATACACATATATATATGGTCTACACATACACACGTGTGTGTATTTTATATATATATATATATATTTATATTTATATATTTCCTTCTCCCCGAAGAGAGAGCTCTGACACCTGTTGCAAGCCCCAAAATAGAAGATCACACTGTAAAGTCTTCCTGCGACTTTTTTTTTCTTTTTTTCTTTTTCTTTTTCTTTTTTTTTTTAATTTTAATGATAAGCATTCTTCTGGGACAAAATAGCTACGGGAAAACTTTATTAAGTAACCATCCACGACATTATCTTCGAGGTCGGATTAATTTTATGTTGGGATGAAAAACGCGCCTGTTCTGACCCTGTTTCCCAAGCAGGACACCTCCGAGGAGATCCCGGGCAACCTTTCCACTATTTTATTACATTCTGTGCAAACTGGATACTGAATATGCTGCAGTAGGACAAAAAGCATGGTAAAATTAAAAGAGCTTGCGGGAAGAGTCAGAAAAAGAACCATTTTCTCCTTCGCCTGGTTGGGGGCTCTTTCCTGGGGCTATCTGCACCCAGAGCACCCGGTGTCCGGCTGCTGCTCCGCGGGGCTGCCGTGGCACCCGGGGGTGCTGGGTGCCCCCGCTCACCTCCCGCGCACCGGGCGGCGCGGCCCCCACCCCCCGCCGGCGGCACCCCCCCCAGTGGAGGGGGCGAAGCCGCCGTAATTCTTTCCCTCCTAGATGTTGTCCTGGCATTTCAAGGGCTAAATCCCAACTCCCAGGCACACAGCTGGGGTATGTTGTATCCTATCAATTCATAACAAGGAGGCATTTTGGAAAGACTCGTAAGGATATTTATTTTAAAATGTGTGCTGAAAAGATATATGCTGGGGGGGAGGAGGGGCAGGGTTGGGCGTCTCGAGTTTTGTTTCTAAGCCAAAACGGCACAGTTCGAGCTGTGAACAAATGGTTTCCAGAGAATAGTTCTTTTCTCTTTCTTTTCCCTGCAAGAGGTTTGTTTGAAGTTCCCGGAGTTTTTAATGTTAAATAATATTAATACCAAAATGAATACTTCGAGGCTTCTTGTTTTAATTTTAAAGAGCTGGCATGTGTGGGTTTCTTTATTTTTCTCTTTTTTCTTTTTCTTTCTTTCTTTCTTTCTTTCTTTCTTTCTTTCTTTCATTCTTTCTTTCTTTCTTTCTTTCTTTCTTTCTCTCTTTCTCTCTTTCTTTCTCTCACTCTTTCTTTTGCTCTTTCTCTCTTTCATTCTTTCTTGCTTGTGTTCTTGCTTTCTCTTGCTTTCTTTCCACTTCTTGCTTCTCTCCTCCTTCCTGCTTTCTTCTACATTTCCCTCTTTATCTCTTGCTTTTCCCCTGTCTTGCTCTCCCACCCTCTCCCTCTCTTCCCTCTCTTTTCTTCTCTTTCTCCTACTGCTCCCCTCCTCTCACGCTCTATTTTCCCCCTTGTTTTTGTGTTTTTGAAAGCTCCTTCTTTCAACCGGACTGTGTTCGGGATATTGTTGCTGGTAAAAGAAATAAATAACCCAATAAATAAAGCAGGCTCCTGTTATGACAAGTTCCAAACCAGACCAACGTTTTATGACTTAAAATAGCCCTTGAGGAAAAACAAACAAATTTTTAAGAAGAGGCAAAGCGTTTAACAGCAGGATGGCTGAGGTCAGCCGCGGAGGTGTGGGACGGGGCGCAGGGCGCACCTCGCCCCCAGCCCCACTGCGGCGCAGCCGTCGGTGCCCCTGGCACCCCGGCGAACGCGGCGGACACTTCTCCCGGGAGGAGGGCTTGCAGGATCAGCCCTCAGGTTTGATCACCGGCAAACTCTCTGCAGAGCCGGCTGCACCGGGAATGGGCAGTTCGGCAGGGCGCAGCAGTTCCCTCCCCGCCGCTTTTCTTGCTTTCATCTCTGCCAGAGTCTTAAAACCATTGCGAAAATAGCGAGGGGTCACATCAGCTCTTCGTGGAGGCTGAACGCTGCCTGATCACCTTCCACTCAACCGGGCGGTATCTCGGCGGCTCCTGCCACCGCCCCTTCGCTGCTGCCTGGGTGGGCAGCGGCGGGAGCCTGGACCGGTGTCCGCCGGGAACCCTTGGTACCCCGGGCCGGCATCGCTTAACTCCACCCCGCTGCCTCTGGGCACATTCTTCTTCAGCAATGGAAAGGAAAAATAGTGAGTGTTGGTAGGGGGATTGTAGAGAGTCAAAGTCTGAAGACGGTTTGCTCCTCTGCAGATCCTGGGAGGGGTTTCCCTCCGGCCGCGGGGAGCCACCCCGAGCCGGGAGCGGAGTGGATCTGCCTGCCTGGAGAGGGTTGGAGGAAGGGGGTGACAGCCGCGCTGGGAGAGGTCCCTCCCCGGCTAGAGAGAGCCCTTCGCTCTTCTAATCGCTTGCATGTGCCTGCGCCCTGAGCAGCCGCGCTCCGAGCAGCGGCAAATACCGTAGCAACTCGCGTGTCGTAAATTACAGAGACCTCACCCTGGCAGGGAGATGCCGGGGAGGCGTCCGGTTTGTCTGCAGCTCTGGAAGGCAAGGGAGGAACCGGCCTTTCTGCTTCCCTCACTTCTCTTTTTCCTCTCTCCCCCTCAGCCGACTCCCTTACGGAGGGTGATACGGCATTGACTCACTAGCACGTTTCGGTGTAAGGGAGACTTTTTTGTCTCTCACCCCCACCCCCCTTTTTTTTTTTTTCTTTTTTTTTTTTTTTTTTTTATTTTTTTTTGAGTAGTTAACTCCCGTTTATGATCGAAATGTTACCCTCTGCGTTTTGTTTCGTTCTGGCTGCCATTGGTTGGCCTGGGTTTAATCAGAAGGAAAAAATGCTCGCCACAACTGTAACTATTGTTTGGCTGGAGAGACGGGGGCCGAGGGAGGAAAGCAGAGAGAACGGGAGACCGTGAATGACAGTGACGATGGGACCAGCCATCCGCCTCGCGGAGTCCTGCTCCTGTGCTCAGCCCTTCCGAAACCAGAGCACCCTCTTTCCCCAACCTGCCCGCAGCAGTATGCAGGGAGCCGGGGGCATGTTAGCTCGGGAACATAATGCTAATAAATGTGCTCAGATGTTGGACATTCCCCTTGCCTGTTTTATAGGGTTTCACTGGTGGTGCTTAATGGGCTGGGTCACCGGGACTGATGCTAGCAAGGTTATTAGGATTAAGTAACCTAATGAATCGTATGGCCATTAGCGGGCTTTGAAAGAAGGTAGTTTTCCCTGTAACCTGGTCTCCTGTCTCTTAACAGGGGCAATTATTTTTAACTGTCTCTCAATCACAGGTCGGAGGGGGGCTTTATTTTTTTTAAGTTTATTTGTTTAAAACCTCTCTCTGATGCTTAGAAATTGATTTCTCCACAGAAAGAGCATGTCACTTTATCTCGGGGTTTCTCGGAACCGCTGAGCGAGCCAGACTCTGCGGCCGCTCCCGCCCTGCTCGGCGGAACAGCCGCTGCCTGTGCCTTTCCCCTCGGCTGGCCAAGTGCATCACCAGCCGCGCGGGTCCGGGAGCGCTTGAAGAAGATTTGTACTTATTTTTTCCCAGAGAAGGGTTTTTCTTTTTTTTGCTGTGTCTTTTGCCTAAGCCAGGTAAGCGATGCGACGCTCGGTTCCCCCTCCACCGCTCCCTCCAGGGGAGCCCTTGAAGGCTCCCTCTTGGCGGCTGTTTCACCGCCCCGCACTCGGTACCACCACCGGGACCCACCGCCCCCAAACCTGAAGGCAGGGCGGCGACAGAGGCAGGCCGGCAGCACCGGAGCCTGCAGCTGCCTTCTCTCCCCGGGGCAGCCATGGTCAGGGCGAGCGCAGGTTATCAGAAGGTAACTCTTGGCTATCCACTGTCTTCTGTGGCAAGGAGAAACCAACCATCATTATTATTATTTTTATTATTATTATTGTTATTATTATTATTATTATTATTTTATTATCATCATCAATATCGTTAGAATAATCATTATCATTGTTATCATCATCATTATTCTTATCTTTTTGTCACCAGATTTAAGATTTTTTTTTAAATTTCGATGTTTTCCCCCCTACCTCCCTCCCACGAGAAGGTAGAGTGAATGTGGGCACAGGTTACACATCGTAATGCTCCTTCGGGGAGGCCGGGCCAGCGGTGCGAATATCCGCTCTAATTAGGGCAAGTGTTAGCGGCTGCTTCAGTTTGATCAGGTCTGAAATATTTGTACCGTGGTCATTTTCCGGACCCGTCACGCTTTAAAATAACCCGGACGTACTGGCGAAAAATTTAGAAAAGGGGTAAAAACCGACAAGAAGTTGTTGGGAGAAGAGTCCTTTTGTCCGGGTGCCTCTGCGAGCCTGGCGGTGCCTTGGCCGCTGAGCCGCTTGCGGCGGCGGGGCTGGGATGAAAGAACGCAGGGGTGTGGGGCCGCGGCAGCTGGAGGCAGAACAAGGCCCAGCCTCCGCTCCCGCAGCAAAAGAAGATGGGAAGACCTTGCCTGGCGTGGCCAGGGCCTCTTCTGAAGAGCTACCACCGAGCGGCATGTCCCGCGCCCAGCGCCTTGGCGCTGGCAGGGTGACAGGGGTGAGCAGGCTGGTGGCAAAACGCGATGCCGTGTTTTCCACCAATAAAAGCTCACGGTGAAGCTGCGAGGGGCATCGCACCTGCCGGGCTGTCTGGCTCCCAGCCGTCGGGAAGGGGCTGCTCCTCGGGGGGCCCTGCGGCAGGAGCAGCGCAAGGTGTCCGCCAGTAGAGTAGAGGAAAGCTCCAGCCCGCCTGACTTGGAAAGAATCCACGTTCCCACAGCTTTTTCAATCCCCAATACTTTTCACACCCTGTTAGGAGTTAATACCGCCGAAACCGCTAAACGCTTCCATACCTAAAGGTACGCCCCGCCTGGGGCTGCGCCTGGCGGCCCCCAGCCCCGGGCAGGACGGGCCTCAGCGCGGGAAGCGCCGCCAGCCCGCGGGAAGGTCGTTTCCCCGGTGGAAATTCCTCGGATGCTTCGTACTTAGGCTAACACATCGGGCTGACTTTCTTTGAAAGGGCTTCGGCGAGCAAGGGAGGGGAAGGATTCCCCGGATACCTTTTGGAGAAGAGCGGGGCGATACTGCCGGAGCCGCTCCAGCTCCCCGGGTAATATTTCAGATGCCAGTCTCTCGGCGTGGAGAGCTGGCTGGGGGTCAGCTATGTGGCCTGGACTCTGCAACCAGCACCTCCGGGCGGCAGGAAAGCCACACGGGGCTGGTGGGGGGGGAAGGGAGGGAGGGGGAAGGCTGTGTGTATCCTGTTCCCCTTCCCGGGAGCCGGGAGGGCAGTGTACTTACCTGTAGCTGGCGGATTTTAATTAATTTAATTTTTTTTTAATGGGGGCTATTTTCCGGGTTTGGTTTAGCCTCGCTCCTATCAGCCGCCTCCCGTCACAGTCGCCGGCAGCCGGTACTGCCCCAGCCGGCGGGGCGTGCCCCCGCGGAGGGCCGAGGGCAGCAGCGGCTCTTGTTATTACTGCTCCGCTCCGCTCCGCTCCGCTCCGCTCCGGCGGTAGCTGACCTCGCCCAGCGCCTCCAGTCACCCCGCAAGGCCAAAGGCAGGCAGAGGCCTCTTTTTCCCTGAGCTCACAGGGACGATGCGATAACCCAACGCGCACCGCAGGAAAGAGCCGATCGGGGCAGCATTTCCTGTCCTATTTTCCCACTGAAATTATCGCTGGAAAATGCCGGGTGAGCTTTCTTGTCACTCCTTTCCAAACCTGCAAACACCGTCCCCAGGAAAACCGCTCGGCTGGAGTCTACCCAGCTCGCAGCAAGAGCACTCGTCTCCGAGAAGCACAAAATTCACCCAGTAAAACCTAACTCTGTAATGTTCAGCGGTCAGGCCAGCTGTGCCTAGCCTTCCAAGCAGTGGGACATGTAGGCTGTCATTCAGAGCCTGAAGGGATTTGCCTGGTGTGTCTGTCTTCACAAAACAAAGGACTTGGCCCCGGCGTAAAGTGAGAGCATCTCTGGAGTCCAGAGTTACCGTGCTCGCCTCCAGCCCCCCAGGCACAGTGATGTGGCTCTTCTTGCATCCCTCAGCTCATAATCAGCCTTTAATTTGCGGTAGTGCTGGGGAAGGTTGGGACACCAGTTCGGTGGGCACCAGGTGTGCGGGATGCAGCTTTAGCTATATCGTCCCCAGCCCCCGGCGAACACTCTCAGCCTTGTAAGCTCAGCAGCATCCCTCAGCTTCGCGTTCGCTCTCCGTTCAAACCTCGTTAAATCCTTGTGGCGGGAAAGGGAAATCCATGGGTAATGTGCACTTGGCGAGACGCTGCACAGCCTTGATCAGGCTTTTTCCCTCACCGTCGGAAAACGCCCTGTGGGCTGACTGCGGAGTGTTCCGCACGGGAAGAAACTGCGGGTGCGGTGCCAGGACAGCTCCCGAGGCGCAGACTGATTCCCAGGCGGGGGACGCGATTTCCCCGGCTGCCCTGGCCCTGTCCGGGACACGCACAACCCCCCAGGCAGGTCCTGGCCGGCTGCAGCCCCTCCCCGCCGCTCCTGGGGCCGGCGGAGCCTCACCCGGGTTACGTCTTTAGGGATGCGCTCGCAAAGCGGCAGCTCTGCCGCCTCTCCTGGCTTTCCCCCATCGCCCGCTGGTGTCCTGCTCTCGGTGCCTCCCCGTGTCCACCCAGCCCGATCCAAACACTTCACGCTCTCGGCCATCTCAGCAGGGCGATGTCCGTATAGGATAGGGCCACCTCGTCCCTCACGGTCCTCAGGACCCGGCAGGCCTCTAAGTCCTGTCGAGACGGAGGGACCTGCGCTGGGTGTGCCACGCAAGCCATGCGGATGCCCTCGCCGCTCAGGTGTAACTACCAAGGGTCTCTCCTGGCGGCCTGCTGCTGGCCGGAGCCCGGGACAGCTGAAAACCGTACCCACGCCGAGGATGAGTGAGTTTCATCTCGGTGGTACCATTTATTCAAATGGCACATGGAGTGCCAAGCCGAGAGCTGGGAAGACTTCCAGGGGAAAGGATGCTCTTTGCAGACGAGGTTGAGAGCACTGGGAGCCAAGCACGGCAGGGGCGGACACCGCAGCCGGGGGGCCAGGGCGGGCCGTGCCAGCAGCTGAGACTCTCGGGGAGCTGTCCCCTCTTGCTGCCCGCGGCTGCCAGCTCGCCGCCTTACGCGGGGCAGGTGGCAGGCGGCACCGGCGGGATGTAGGGCTCCGTGTGCCCCGGGTGCCCCGCAGCAGGGCTGCCCTCGCCCGCAGGGCACATCGCTTTCCTGTTCCCCTTCCCGGGAGCCGGGAGGGCAGTGTACTGCCGCCCTCACTGCAGAGGCGAAGACAGGATGGGAAGGAGCCGATCTCGCACCCACCCGAGCAGCAGCGGCGGGATCAAACACATCCCCTTCCCACCCCCTGCCCCAGGTGCTTCCCTGGGCGGCGCGGCTCCTCCTCGCCTGTTCGTGCACGCACATGCACGATTAATTCATGATAAATTATCACAGTCGAATATATATTAGATTGTTCCGGTTACCTTTTTAAATAGTGAGTTAGACCCGTAATTTCCCTTCACTTGTTTCACAGGCTTGCAAATCTATAAGCAACACAAAGTGAGGACTATTTAAATGCACGTTTTACATATTATAAATATAAAATCATACACAAATATACGATATGTATGTAACCACATATCAACATGTATGCATAAATACAGGTGGGAACTTTACTGAAATGCTCCGGTTTGCTGACAGGGCAGGATGGAACATGCGCTGTGGTGTGATGGGGGTGTGACAAGGGTGGCCTTTGGATGGGGTGTGGTAAGAGTGTCCTTTTGGATGTGGATCTCCCGGAAGGGTCTGCCCGGCTCCCCCTCCCAGGGCTGAGCTGTGGCACCGCCCCCCGCCCCTGACCCCGTGGGAAAGGGACAGGATTTCCCTGGCGCTGCCCCGTGCTCGGGCGAGGTGGGGCAGTGAGACACGAGTGCCTTGTTTGAGAGGCAGCACGGTGACACCTCCGGGGCTTCCCGGCAGAAAGCTATCTCATTTATCAGAGGGTGCAAGAGGTGCCTGGAGTTACGAGCAGATACCAAACACCCCCCTTCAGGCCCCAAGAAAAAATAAAAACATTTTGAAGGAGAGAGCTCCCAGCTGACAGTAGGCAAACACGATGAGATCTCTCCTCGGTGCACTGCGGACAGGCGACGCTGGTTTTCCTTCGTGTACTTTTTGCAAAACTCATTCAAGTGCCTTAAATTCGTTTCCAAAATTGGCGTGGCGAAGTTCAGAGCTTTCAAAAACCTCGTTATAAAAGAACAGGCGTTTGCCGATTTTTTTTCTTTTTTTTTCCTATAACTGTACATTGCGGTGTACAAAAATAATGGATAAATGCACACATCCACCCCTTCTTTAACAATCTTCTATGAAGTCACCGTGTAACACATCAAAACAACGATTTCAGACCTGATACATTCACTTAGTTAAAAGAAAGGACAAAAATAATGGAGAGGAGAGGAGAGGAGAGGAGAGGAGAGGAGACTCCCACCGTTTTGATCATTAGTATTTTGCCGTCGGTGTCTTGCACGAAGAGCCGAAAGCGGACGCAGAGCAAGGCAGAGGGAGCTGCCTGCAGCCAGGGAGTTGGAAGCTCAGAGGTGTTTAGCAGCGCTTCCTTTCCGCAGGAAGGTCAGGATTGCTTTTCAGGCCAGGTACGAGGCCAGGCAGCAGCCAGGCCGGCTTCCCGCAGGGCACGTCCCCTCTGCGGGGCAGCGCCCGGGGCACACTCTGGCCTGCGCCTACTGGGAAGATAGCAATTCGAGACCGTACTTCATTCGGGCAGGAAAGAACCGCATTTGCACCGAGAAACGCAGCAAACTTCTAGTCATTAGTGAAAAAAAAAAAAAGAAAAAGAAAAAGCTCCCCCCCGCCAAAAAAGACGGAGAAAGATGAAAAAAAGAAAAGTAGAAGAAAAATACAAGAAGGGGGAAAAAACTAGAAAAATGATGAAAAAAGGAAAAACTTAAAAGTGAAATACAAATAAAAGAGAAAAAAAGGATAAGAAAAAGGAAGGAAAAAACGTAAAAGGCTGCCTTGTGTGCTGGCAACAGGTTGGATCCCCACCTGGGGTTGTACGGTGTCATCTCTCATTGCGATGGGTGTGCGGGGCTGGCACTCCCGGCCCGGAACGAGGGTCTGGCCTCACGCCTTCCCACGAGCCAAGCCCGACATCAAAGGCACGCGATAGTCAATGTGGAGCACACATGGGAGCCTCACAAGACTTTTCTGTCAAAACGTGTTTCCTGGCGTTTTTCTGCCCTATCAGACCTGGCTCCCAACACCCTCACGGCACCATAAAGAAGCAGCAGGGACCTATAGAGCTGAGCTGTGAATACAAACAGCGTACATACAGCTTCCCAAAGTGGGCCCGGGGAGCTGCCAGTTTCCCTTTTTTCCTCCATGGGGATACAGTGACTTGCAGCAAATTAGTAGCCATTGTCATTCAGGGGTGGTTTTAATTATCTTTTTGGGCCTCTGAAGATTTAACTCATCTCCTGCTACTTTCTTGTACAAATTAGGTGTCAGTTCAAAGTCCACTTCCAAAATCATCCCTTGCAATCAATATCTGACTTTCTTTGCATCTGCATTCCTCCAGCCAACATCTAGTTCAGCCAAACACAGCAAATATCTCTACCTCAAGTCCAAGAACCTGATGGATGCTCTTTTGCCCCTGCTTAATGACTGCATGTGACCTGTCCTGTGATCTGCCAAGGTCTAGAGTCATAGACGTGGAGTCATCTGACATCAGTTGTAAAGGGAAATGGAGAAGGAATTTATGGCTATGGACTGTTGGAGAGCAGATAGGAGATGGTAAATGGAATTAAGACCATTTGGCTCTACTTGAGGTTTCAAAAAGATCTTATAAATATTTTAGGTAACAATTTAAATAAAGTTCTGGTTTAGGAGGAAACTGGGAATTTGTAACACATTTTAATGACTATTGGTTTCTATATATTTAGTAAAATTTTGCATTCATTCACACTGTGTTGTATTGGGAGGTTACAAAACAAGAGCAATCTGTTAGTGTGCATAAATAAACATACTGCGGTACACCACAATAAATGCTACATATGTGTAGCATGAGTACCTATGTGTGCTCATTTCTCATTGCCATAACAAATCTAGAGTAAAACTAAGTTTTTGCAGAGATTCCAAGACACAGCATTTAGAAAGAGTCACTGCAATCCTTCATACCGTCTACACCTAGGAAGCTCCTATTACTTAGCTGGGACATGAGCCCAGCTCTCAAACAGAGCAACACTGGGGACTGGGTGGAAATCTGGTGTTTAAATTTAGACTGTCTTTTTCATATCAGCATGTCTTTACCAAGTAACTCCCTCGGCACCAGGGAAGCCACTAAGATGCCTGAAGCTCTGCTCCACACATGCGCTGAAGCCTTTTGGTCTTGACAGGGCTAAGTGTGTATCTCACACCTAATCCCATCAGGATTCACAGACAAAGAGTGCCTCCTCCCCGGAGGAGCCTGTTCTGGCAGTACACACATAATCCATGCGCACACAAACAGGGATCTGCACGGAACACGGTGGCAGCAGCAGCCCCATTTCTCAGAGCAGGTTGTTAGTCATGCAGGTATTGAAGGAGCTAGCAGTGTCCATCTTCATCTCTCTGCTTTAGGGAATTCACAGCCACATTTCCCATAACCGTGGTGTGCAGCTCACATAATATCAGGCATCTAAATGACAGGGATGAGAAATAGTCTTTGTTCTCTTGACACTGCACTAATCTCCATATCATGATTGATGATTCAGTCCCTCTTCCCTTCTCCTGTGGCAACACCAGAACAGCTACTACCCAGACAGCAGTACACTGTTACAGAGAGTGAGAAGTAGAAGTTTAACCCTCCTAAGGAGCTGAATAAGGTCTCCAGAGCCTCATATCTACATATAAAATAAGTATTTTTTAGCTTCTGACTAAAAAGATTTATTTTCCACCCCCTCAATGCAAGAAAAGACTAAAAGCTATTGAGCTGGGCAGACATTCCTGACTGACCTAGGCAATGCTGAGATGTTTGCAGGAAAATGATGGAAGATTTTGTTCTCAAGGGAAAAAAGAAGGGAGTTTTTTAAGCCTCTGATATGTCTGTCTGAAGCAGCCAATGCTTTGGAAAAGGCCCAAACTGGACTGCTTCCTTTGGGTTGCATAAAGTGGTGATGGACTTTTCGGTCCTGGGTAAGGACAATGCATAACTGTGCCCATGTGGCTGGAAATGCATGTCCTCAAAAGCACCAGAGCAGGATGACACTTAAGGAGGCATCACTGGCAAGAGGTAACTGCAGCTGGAGTGCCCAGGGAGAGCACTCCCCACACATCAGACACCTGTCCTCGGGGACAAATCCTGCAGGCTCTGTGCAGCCATCTCCTCTGCCACCCACAGATGCTGCCATGTCCTTGCCGTGGCTCCTCATCCTCCCTAGGTTCCTTCTTCAGAGCTCATGTTGCCCTTGACATTTGAGAAAAAAAGTCCTTGTAGTTTAGTCTGGCCTCATGTATGGTCTTTGTGGAGCCAGGGCAAACTCAGCACAGGTGAGGGGCCCTTTGAATGTGCATCTGCACTGCTTTGGATGAAGGAACTCAAAGCCCCAGACCCATGCACCTAATATCTGCTGAGGCTGCTTGAATAGGCAGTAGAGCATAAGGTCCAAAAAGCACAGCTTTTGAGACATTTGAAACAAATCTTTGAAACAACCAAATTGAAACCAAATCTTCCTTCTGAACCAAATCCTTCCTTCTGTCACTAGAGCCTGTCAAAGACATTTATTCCAATAAGTATTTTAAGAACTCAGGGTTGATGCTGAAAGAGAAAACTTAGTGCCTTACACTGGCAATCACAACTAGAATTCACACAGCTGATAATAAGGGGAGGTTTTGGGAAGCGCAATTTCTGGTAAGGAAAGAAAGTGGGGGAAGTATGGTTCATGTGCCCAAAGCCTTAATCACCCCCTACCCCACCCCCATAAAAATAACCACATAATTTATAATCATTCATAGCAGTTGGAATTGTCCTGACTTTTAAAATACTTTTTTCATTAGACAACCCTTTATTCCTTGTAAAGCATATTATTGATCTTAATATGCAGAAAATGCCATAGCTAGCAACTCAGAATGTCAGTGCCATTTTTGCTAAACAATGAGAATTGATGAGGTTTGGCAAGACATTAAAATATTTAACACTATAACTTTGAGAAGTCTTTTATGTGTTTGTACTAATAGGAAAATCTTTTAACAGGAAAAATGTTTTTCTCTGCTCCACTAAAAACTCCAGTGAGGGCTGATTCTGTTTGCATTAAACCCAATGGGAGGCTTGTTACTGACTTCAAAGTCAGTTCCAAGAGGAATTCCAGTGTGGAAAATTATGACTAGAAAAAAAAAAAAAAAGCGTAGACTTTTAGTTACATGACTAGTGCCATTTAAATTAGCACTTAATTACATGCCCTAACACTTCAGAGTGTCTGGGGACAGCACGTTTGGTGTAGCCCAGAAAAATTGCATGTTACCAGCCTGAATACAGTGGATATGCCAACTCTTACAGCAGCATGGCATGTGAGGCATGGGAGCAGGACCAGGTGCCCAGGAAAGTCACAGGCCTGCATCACTTACTGCTAAGAGTCTACATTTGCAACACATTTTTCTTTTTTAAAATTATTTTAACTGCCCAGATCTCTTTTCCTATAGAAACCTGGCTTGCACAGTTCTGGTTCCTTGGCTGATTTGCTGTCTTCACAGCTTTATGTGTAGAGCTCAGAGTTTGGATTAAGTAGTACAGGAGGCATCAAGGTCTTTGCATTTAAGATGAAAGAGTAAAATTACTTAGGCTAGCTAGTCAGCCTAAATGAAAATTGTGATGAAAAGGAGATTGTAAACTTCATGTCTATCTTCATCTTTCAGTACTGGTCTTATGTGAGGGTATTCTGATCTTGAGCACAAAAATTTTTCTTTCCTGCATTTATTTTAAGAGCTCTATGGGCAGAGCTCAGGGTCCTGTTGAGGCATCTTGGACATTTAAGAAAGGGCTGATACTCTTAATCTTAACCATGGAGCTCATAATCAGGTTTTCCTGAGGTGGTCAATTAAATTATGAGCATCAGGTTATTTGCCAAGATCAGAATTGCTTTTGTTCATTTGCAATCTTTCCTTTAACCCCAGAAGGCAGCACCTCTTGTAAATGCCGTTGGGAAAGGAACAAAATGTAAAATTGGTGTCCTGTAATCGTATTTATTCCTATATACAACAAGCTAAAGTGCTGGGATCTTTTAATAGCTTTTTCCATATTGGACTCTTTGTTTGGATGTGGTTTTCCTGATGTATCCTAGTAACATGTTTAGTTAATTTATATTGTGTGTATGTGTAGACAGATATACACACATCCATATGTATGCACACACATAGTCCTCATTAAGTAAGTGTTAAACCTCCCTCAGCAGAGTTGGGTTTGGAGGGCAGCAGGGCTGAGAACTGCGAGTCTGGTCCCTCTGCAGAGGGGTACCCCAGACACTGTTCCAGGGAGGCACACGCAGCCCCCTGGGGATCTGGAGTCCCTGTGCCTCTGCTGTGCAGCTTGCTCTGGCTTGTGCAGCCCAGGCAGGACTGAAATCCTTATTTCTCACTGGAGCAGAGCTCCGTGCTTACAGGCTCTCCCGGGAGAGCGGGTGCACCATCCTCCCACATCTCACCTGCACTGGAGTGCTTGGCCAGCCCCTTGGCAGCAGAGGGATTGTTGCACTTACACTGGTGGGATTCTTTCATTGTCAGAGTATCTGAGCTGTTGCAGGACAAACTCCAAATGCAGAAACCCTTGGCAGATGATGAAGAAAAGAGGGATTCCACATTTTGTGCAATAAAACACAAATATAACCTATTTATCTGGTGTTAGAAGACTTATTCTTCAAGGATTCAATCCTGGCCATACCTGCCTCTACTAAAACAAGAAAGTGCTGGTTCTAAGGCTTACAATATGCACTCTTAGAAAAGCCACACAACCCTTATTATCTTTATTTTTTTTCGTTCCAGGCTCACAAGTGGATCAAACCCATCCTGGACTGCTGTATTTAGTCCATAGCAAAATTCCCTTTGAGGAAGATTCTGCAGACTTAAGGACTGAGGAGTCAGGACTGGGAGCTAAGGAAAGGACAGGAATAACTTCCTTCATAGCTGGTTTTAAAAAGCCAGCCGCTTTCTACAGTCAAGCCAAAACTAAGGGGAGATGGTCTGAGGTTTAGCAATATGCGGGACAATTTTCATGCCAAATAAGAAAAATGAGAAATTATCTTAACATATTGTAACTTGTCATAAAAATACATGTTCCTTTCCAGCTTTAAAAGAGGACTTTATAAATTCGACTGTCTTTGATTTAAGTCGATTTTATATTGATTTTCTAATTCATGTGCTCTTAAGAAAGCATAATGAAACACTTGATGTTTCTATTATCTTGATTAGTGCTTCATTGTATAAGAATTTGGTTATTGAAACATACACTAAATATTGCACTGTAAATTGTGTTGTGACTTATGCAATACTTTTTGGTATTAATAGAAAAAATTCAAGATTGCAAAAATGGTATTTAATTTTTTATTTCATTTAGTTTAATAAAAAACTCACTTGACTGCACATTTCTTTGCTTTATTTTCTCATTTATTGTATATATATTTGATGAAAAATATCTGTGTCTGTTGCATATCATCTATCTAACACAAGAAACTGCTGCTGTTCTTAATAAGTTATTGAGAAAAATAAACCAGTTTGCACTTTGATTTCTATCACTCCTGGTGAGTGATTCTTCTGGAATAAACATAGCTCTAACACATGTAAACAACACAGGAAATTAATAACAAAATTCTTTGGATTTCTTTCAGATGCCACATACTTTATGTAAATATATGTGGCTTTCAATTTCAATGATTTTCCAGAAAGTAATAAACTTTGTTCATTAAGCATTCTCTTAAACTAAACATTTATTACTTTATAAGTGTTATTTCAACTAAATCAAGGGGATGTCCATGGTAAATTGATGCAACAGATCTGTTCTACCATAGAAGCAGGACAGCTTCTTTTGAGTTCCTATTTCAAGTAAATGAGATGTAGCGTAATACGTTGATTTTTAATGTGAAAAAATGTTGATAATATCTTTTAAAAATTCATCTACCTTTACCTCATAATCTCTGTGGTAAAACTTGTGAAAAATCTCATCAGCTGGATAAACTTATATATCTGCTTCATGAATCTTGGGTTAGTAGTTTTGCACAGAACTGGGTTGGTGGGTGTTTTTCCCTACCAGCTGTGATTAGTCAATATTTTCCTGGATGGATGAGTCAGGTATTTCTTCTGAAAACATAGCTCTTTTAAGTGTAAAATTTTAAAATCATACGGACAAAAATATTTTATGTTTGCTGTACCAACAGGTAAAAAGAAACATATTAAGAAATACTCTCATGATTGTCATGATATGTGTTTGAATTCTGAAGAAGTTGTTGGCACTGGTCTTTGTGGAGACTTTGCATGCTTAGAAAACCCACTCCCAGGAGTCTGGGTGTGCCGCTACTGGTGTGGAGAAGCCCTACCATAATAAAAAGGTTTGCTGTGTGATGCAACAGCATCTTCATTGCTCTTCCTTACTTAAGGAATTAGGAGAAGACTCCTTGGGGGCTCAGCCAGGGGGATGGTGGGAAGGAGCCTGTTCTCAGCCCAAGCTTCTTGCTTTGGGGCTGGATTTGGAGAAGCCCCTGTGGCACTGCTGAGCGCCCTCTGCTCACACGGGCAACTGGTGGAGCCGGCTCCTTTTCCAGCAGGGGCTGGGAGGAGCTGTGCAGCACACCTCTGCCTTGGGGGCCCTGAGGCCCGTGGGAGAGATTTCATTGCTCTGCCCGTGTCAGATATCAGTGCACAGCCTTGTATTTAACATGAGTGCTGGGGTTCTGGACTTTATCTCTTAATGAGGCACAGGCTAGCCTTGGGGGACACAGAATCATCACATTTCCTGAGCGCTAGCTTGCAACCAGGAGCACTTCCTATGGGGAAGGCATCAGCCAGGAGGCCGCAGGAGGTGACGCTAGCTCTGGCCACAGTAATCAAATATTAAAACGTCAGATACAACAAGTTTAGATTTCTTTTGGCTCTGTTTGGTTGGATTGGATTTGGTTCAGATGTGATTGCCACTTCTTGCATCTCCGCGATGGTTTCTTCAGCTGTGGAGCACGGCTTGCACCTACTTCAAGCAAAATGCAAAATCTCATGTATGTTTTTCATACAGAAGTTTCATTTGTATTAAACATGGCAGGCCAGAGGGTATGCAGTATACATCCTTGTTTCTCTTAGCAGACTGAAAATAGAACTACAAAGGGAAAAAAAAAGGAAGGGAAAAGGAAAAAAAAGAGAGAAAAAAATTTGAAAACCTTCTGGATATATAAAGGAAGAAGTCAAATTCCAAAACCTCACAGAAAGCCAGATTTTCCAGGCACAAGAGAAGTGATATGATCCAAACAAAACCATAACACAGCATGGAAATGTGACAAAGAGTAAGGATGGTATTTTCAGTAAAGCTATAGACATATATGTAAATACAATCAAATTGGGAACACATTCTAGGGATTAAAGAGATCTGTGTAGCACTAGAAGAAAGGAGCAGCAGATGTAACTGCTAACAACAAAAGAAGTGATTTCTGGCCAAAGCTCAAGATTTTCTTGCACCCAAGCCCATTGTTGCAAATGAATCTGGACACAGTAAATAATTTGTAGTGACTTGTAGATCCAGCTTCTTTTTGTTTTTATTCATGAACTAGCTACCATTTACCAACATGCTGACTTTTACAAATGAGCTTCTTCAGAGCTGTTCAGCAAACATGTAATGCAGATGGATTCCTCTCTAGGCAGTGTCACTGCTCCCTTAAATTGAGCTGCTGCAGTGGCTGTGAGACGGGCAGTGATCAACAAGCACTGATGACTGAAGATGAGCAAAAAGATCTATGTCCTGAACAGCAGATTACCAGCAGGAGAGAGGCATGAGCTCCCCTGAAGCTGATATTCAAGCTTTAAAGAGGTCCCAGGCATCATGATTCATAAGCCTCTCTTGATGAAGGAGGGAAATACATGGTGGGAAGGTACACTCAGCGGAGCAATGGCGTGGGAAACAAGACCCTTCAGGACAATCCAAATCTGATTTCAGTTTCTTGGTGTCCGTAGGGAGAGGTCTCTGGACATCTTAACAGTAGGTACTAAGCAAATTGTCAAAACTGGACTGTACAGTTAGGAGATTTTGCCAGGTCAAGATAGGCACTAAATAAGTCACCTCAATTTCCACCCATAGTTGAGAGCATCCTGAACACACAAGAAGAGAGCTCAGCCAAAATTAAACTGGAAATAAGACCCACCTTGACACGTCTCTTACTTTTACTAGTCACCTGAAAAATATCAACACTATAACATTATTAATTTAACACTCCTGTCTGTGTGTTGTGCAGACCTGAACCCTGATGAGATAGGGAAGCCCATAGAAATGTTGTATTCAGTGTTCACATATACTTCGCAGGTTTTCACAGCATTCAGTTTGACAACATATAAGTAGATAAATATTAGGAAAGCAAATGCAGATGACAGTGCCATACTGCCTGCAACAAAAGGATCTTTGTCTCGTGTTGTTCAGTGGTCCAGTGAAAGATGGAAAGGGCTACAATGTGGTTCCAGTGGGAGACAAAGAAATAAGCATCTTCTGACCATTGTTCTTTTTGAGGGCAGCAGATCTTCTCGACCTGGAAGGAAAGGAGTTATAGGGTGGTGACAAAGTGGAATTTCTCTGTTTCCCAAGATGTTCCAAGCTGAAACCATAATAAAGCTAAGCCATGTGCAGGGCCTGCCCTGTGCTGGGTGTCACTCTGGCAGCCTGGCCACTCGGTGCTGTCCCAGCCCTACAAGATCACCACCATGGGCAGCTGGGTCCAATAACCCATGGCTACCATCTCATGGCACTAAGCAACCTCTTTGCTCTCCCTTGCTCGCTGTAAGCCACTGTGCCATCTCAGGCTGAGCCTACACCACAAGCCCAAGCTCTCATCATCTTTACATTGGGGATGGCAGTAGATTAAACAATGAAAAAGACCAATTTTTCTATTTATTATTCAGACTGAATAATAAATTGACATATAATAGCTTTATTTTTGCAAGATCCTGTTTGGCCAAACATAAAGGGAGCAGATAAAGCAACTTATATATATATAAATTTGCATTGCTTTTTTTTAAAGTCTTAAAGTCTCCATTCAAGCATTGCTGTTGATGACCTAGCATGCTAAACACTTTTTAATATCTTATTACAAAAGCTTTTCAGCTTGCTTTTAAAAAAATGGAAATCTGGTTTAATATAAGAAGCCTGTAAAATTGCCAACTATAAAAGAACATCATACTCACTCTTTATTTTTTTAAATTATTTGAAATGCTTCTGAATTCCCAACATACTTATTGAGATCCAAGGTTATGATCTAAGAGAAAAGATATGTTCATTTAATTAAAGTAGCCTTTTACATTTTTAAAAAAGTTATTTTTGAAACATTCATATTGCCATTTATGAGCTTTGGGAGTACCAGAGGCTCTGGGGAGTGCTAATGACATACAGATAGCCATGTGTTGCTCTCACCTTCACTGTTTCCCTGGGACTGATTCTTTGCTGCTTGTGCCATGTGCAAAGCAGCAATAATCTATGTCTGTTTTATGAAGCTTTCCAATCTTTGATTGGAAAGCACTTAATGTTATGTTGTAGATGGGAAACGGAGGCACAAAAGGTGAGCTGATTCGTCCCATGAGTCAAACTGGAGACTAGTGGCAAAGCTTGGCTTGAGCAGTACCCACTGAAGTGACCCACACTGGGGTCAAAAGCCTATCATCTGAAATTGCTGACTCCCCCACAACCCACTGCTGCTGCAAATGCAAAGGATGGAGAAACACATTGGTTGGTTTCAGCGATTTATACTGCATCAAAAAGAAAGTCAGCCCCAGTGCATAGTCAGCATAATTAAAGGAGAGCAATGAGAGACCCACTGGTATTTAGTTGAGATCAGAGATCAGATTGGCAGTTTCATCTCAGCTTCAAATAGACAAGTGTCTTCAGAGCAACACTCTGGTCACTCTTAGGGTACTGTATAAGTGAAACCACAGCACCAGCCAGGCACTGAGCCCCATCAGCACTGAGTGCTCTTCCCTGGAATTCCATTTGACACCTACTACATCATCAGAGTACACGGAAAGCTGAATATAAAATCCCAAACTGCACAACAAAATGAAGAAATTCATCCAAAGGGATTTCTGGCTCTCACCAGACAAGTGGTGAAACAGTTTGATTTTCTTCTCTGCCTCAAAAGTGAAACCATGCTGACCTCCCTCAGAGTCACAGATGTACTTACGAGGTCTAGCTCCGTGCCTAATTGCCAGAATGCTGGAATGCTGGAGCCTATTTTTAAATAACTTCCCTTCCATCTTTGAAATCAAAGAGGGAGTATGTGATGTAAAGAACAGCCTAGGTTCAGATAAAGTTTTAAAACTTATAGGAAGGAAGTAAAGCACAAGTAAAGGAAGAGAAGAATGGCCTAGCAGCCAAGATAAGGCTCATAAATTCCCCAGGCTTAAGGGCAGAGGAGATGCCAGAGTGTCATTCTTGCTGATACTCTGGGTCACTAAATGTTGCCCTATCAGGCTGCATTGAACTCAAACTGACTATGGGATATGGTCCTCATTTTATTTTGTCTCAGCCTCAGCAAAAAACTAGCCGAATCTTCATTGCGTTGAAAGAAAATTTTCAGGAATGGGGGTGGAAATACAGTGAAAGTAAACAAAAGATTTTCACTGGAACTCTCTTGGATGTTAGGGTAGAAGCTAGAGGATCAAAGATTTTATCTACACGTTAGGGTAGAAGCTAGAGGATCAAAGATTTTATCTACAGTGTCTTGTTCTCTAGAGGCTTGACCCACGCAGGGGTGTGACAGCTGGAGCAAACACATCCTCCCTGCCAGTGCAGGGAGACCGGCACACGTGGGCCATGCAGGCAGCATGGATGCAGTGAATGCAGGCTCCCCATGCAGAGGGACCAAGGTGCAGGCTGTGGGCAGTGTGTGCACAACCACAGGCACAGAGCTGCCTTTGCTCCTCACACCTGAACTGCATCGCCACCCCCAGGAAGTGCCACTCCTCCAAAAAAGTCTGGGTTTGTAGCAGAATAATCTTTTTGTCTGTGGGACACCCCAAATTTCACATCTTCAAATTCCAGGAGTTCTCCTTGTGCTTCCATGCTCTGCAAAGACACAGTGCTGGTGAGAAAAAGCAAAACCAAGGCAGAAGCCTTCCTCAACCCATTATTCCTCTCTGTGACTGTAACCATTGCAACAGTTTGCAGGGAAAAAGCAAGGAATGTATCAGATGGAGGCCAAACATCAAGGTTAGACTGAAAAGTTAGGCAGCCTTTGACTGTAAACTGGTTTGCTTTCTCTCTACAGGCTCACTCCTTCTATTCTAAATACAGCACCTGGTGCAAGCCTGGCGTGCAGATGGCCCTGCCACGGTACACACAGTATGCAGCCCTCCCAATCTGGAAGGCAGCTGTTTCACTTTCTTTTTGCCAGGCAGCCAGTTCAGGATTGTTTTTACTTTTCTTTCCCCTTTTCTGCTCCCTCTGTACTCAGCCTTACCCTCCGCGATGTAAATTGGAAGAGCAGATGTATAATCTGGGAAATTTTCCACATCCATCTTTTAAATGGGAAGGTGGATAAGCTAACTCAGCTCTTTAAGGCCCCATTTCGGAAAAAGCACTTTAGGCACATGCTTAAGTCCTGTTGATTTAGGAAAGGCAAAAAAGGCTAATGATTTCATAGGTCTTAAACACATGCTTATGTGTCCTTCCTGAAGAGCAATATGCACCTGAACAGTGGCCCAATTATGCCAGTGCAGAAGGCACAAAAAAAGCGTTCACTGTAAAATACGCAAGCCAAGTAATGTCCTAGTTTAGCTCTTTACAATGGTAACAGTTTCATTGACTTTTTGAGGTCAAAGAAATGTGCTGACTCCAGAGTCTTGTTAGTTTTGAGGAGCTCAAAGTTGTAAGAAAATATTTAAATTCTGGTCACCCCCAAATCCTTCAAACCTCTTCTATGCCCATAAACTCTTTCTACCCTTATCCCTCAATAAAACTTTGACAGCATGACTGGACCAGGTGCATTCAGATTTTAGGAAAGAGAAAATCAAAGTAGCTAAAGATTCCTCACTAGGGATGCTTCCCCAGATGCTGAGATGAAATCTTTTCTCAGCTGCTGCAATACCACGGAGATATGTGGTACAGCACAGGCAATTTCACTGGTCAGTCAACTGGGCTAGGAAATTGGCAGCAAACTGGTGTGAGCTGCTCCCTGGGAGGACTGAGTGAGCTGCATGCAAAGCAATGGTTGTCCTCTCCCACACATATTTTTGCACATTGTTTTTCCTCCCTCCCTCCCTGCCAGCCCCTGCATACAGCCTTGCAATCCACCCCACAGCAAAACCAATCCCCATTGTTCCTCTGCACTAACAGAGGAGGAGACCCTTTTTCTCTGGGGGACACTCTGAGAGGCTGGGCTCAACTTTCTGCCCCCAGCTATCTCTGCTCACAGCTTCTCATCCTGTTATCAATGACTAAGAGCACCTTGCAGGCTGCCCTGTCTGGAAACACCTTTCAGTGCCCCACTGTGAATGCAAGGTGGTGAAAGTGTCCCAGCCCAAGGCCCTCTCACCATGGCTCCCCCAGCCCCATCACTGGTTGTCTCCTTTGGTCTGCTGCCCGCTGGGCTCCAAGGCCAGCTCTGGTGGCACAGTGAGAGCCCTGCATCTGCACCAGCTGCTCTTAATGAAACAGGCAGAAATCTCACCTGAGTATTCCTGACGTGCTCTCCCCAAATGCCTGGCAAACAAAGCAAAGAAGTGAAGCAGAGCTGGCTCCTGTGAAGCACAGCTAACTCCTGGGCAGTCACCACTGCCATTTTCAGGGTCCTCTCTCCAGGGAAGCAGACTTCCAGCCTTCATGAGTTGTGCCACAGATCAACAAGAACAGAGATACAAGCAAACAGATTTGGTTTTTGTCAGAAGCCTGCCGGCTCATGATTTCTGTCAAGAGGTTGCTGTGCAGGTTTCTGTTTGACTTTTGCTTGTTTTATACAGTCTTTCAGGAAGATGTGAGGAAAGCAGAGAGCCAAGGCTCTCCTGCACAGTCCTGATGCAATGAGCCCAGGTATCACTAGACACAAGTCAAACCAAGATAGGAAGAAGAAATTTTGCTGGAGAAATTAGTTCAGAGGCAGTTTTACTTTGCTTTTCTCCCTTAATCATAGTCTGTGGCAGATTATTAGAGATCATCTTTCGCTGCAGCTGCCTATATTGTGCTTGACCTATGCAGTAAGAATTTGGTCCCCAAGCCTGGAAGTCAGAAACCCTTGCCTAGCTCTGATTTCTCTTAAACAATTTTAATTAAACAAGGAAAGAAAAAAAGTGAACTGACAGTTATGAATAATGAAGTGGAAATGGGTTATGAATACAATAAGAACTAATTAAACCGTGACGGTAGGAACATGCTGAATTTTTTGTCAGACTTTTAAATGAAATACATGTGCATTTAGGAGGGATTTAAATCTGCTGCACACACTTTCCTTTACAGCACAACTCATGACAGCTGTTAGTCACATCACTTAATGCACTTCTGCATCAGGCTTCAGACACCAGTGAGCAGTGCAGGATAGGAACCTGTATGGGAGACCATAGGAAATGATGCTGGAGAAGTAAGTTTTACCTTCTGTCAGAGCTGTGCTTGCACGCGTGTACACTGAACCTGTGGTACAGCAAGTACCGTAAAGCCAAATCATTCCCAAATGCTAAGATGCTTCAGCCTGTTCTAATAAAAATATCCATATTTCCCTAGCATGTTACTACTGAAGATGTGCAAATAACAATAGCAATATATTGCACCGCAACAAAAATGAAATCACCGGCAAGGGACCATCCCACAGACCACCTGCAGATTATATATCATTTCTTTTCAGAAAAGTTGGAGCAGAGGGGAAAGGGGATTATTTTATTCCACAGAAACTGATGGCAGCAAGCTGAAAATGATACAGGAAATATTCATTCCTCATTCCCAAAGGGAGAAGCAAGGGCCAGCTCAGAAAATTAAAAGGCTTTACTGAAGATTTTCTTGGAAGAATTCCTCCACAGGGTCCTTAGTGCTAGTTTTGAGGCAAAGAACAGTAGGAGCACTGAAAGAAGTGACAGAGACAGTAGCTGAGCAAGTAGCCTCTGCCTCCCCTTACCCAGCACTGTGAATTCCATCCGGTGTGAATCTGCACTCATAGACTCCCACTCACGTGTACATGGATGGCTGAGCATCGCCAAAATCTTCCTGAGGACTGGCTGCCTGCCTCCAAGCTTGAGACTGACTCCAGACTCCCAAGATTCATCAAAGCATCCCTCCAATTCCCTCACCCTGTGCTTGCTGCTTGTCCACACCGTGTTTGAGTTTATCATCTCCAGCAGAAAACGTTAGTGAGCTAGAAGGTCTGGTAACACCCAAGGAAACCAGCTTTTTCCAATTGTCTTATGGAGAGGATTGTGTGATGTGGTTGCTGTGGAGACTGTCAGGGGCCAACAGTGTATCTGAGAGCAAATCACTTCATACATTCCTTGTTTCTTACACATTTCCCTAAATAAGTGCCAAGGACACGGAGGCAGAGGTAGGGGGATCTGTGACCTGAGCCACCACAATGAGAGCAGTGGGCTGCACCTGACCCCTGGGAAGTGCCTTTGAGCCTGTGCTCCAATCTTCTCCCCATACCTTTGCTCAGAGGGACTCACATCCAAGAAGAAATCTTGGAAGGCCCTTTGATAACTTGCATTCAGAGTGCCACAAAATAATTTGGCCCATCTATGCAAAAAATGTCTTTTTCCTCAAAATGGAAGGGCTGTATTTTCATGGAGCTCACTTGTGCACAGAAAGTCTTATTTATGAACCTACTACATGCAGTGAAAATGTGCCCTTTTTGTGAATAAAGCTCCAACTGTCTGCTAACAGTGCTAACACACTGACATCATTCTGCAAACATTTTCACGTAATACAGTCTCTGACAAGCTTTGTTTCCACTCGGCTCAAATTACTTGGAAAAATCACACTTTTCCCATTAAAGAATCATTTTCTCTTTAAGCAGTTTCCAGTGTACTCCACCCCACCAACTTCCAGTTGGAGCTGGCTCACTTTTCTTGGCCCAGCCCACTGGCCAGAGCCCACGCAGTTCTCAGTGCTATGTCAGGTGGGAGCCAGGCAGATGAGCTCCGTTCGAGTATTAATCAAGATTACAATTGCTTAAGCAATTTCAACTCCACCACAGTTTCCAGCCAACAGAGGTTAGAAAGCTCTGCACCTTGGTGAACAAGTAATTTGTGGAGACTTACAAAGCAACACTTCTACTCCCTGCATTTATCCAGATATTTAAAGTCAGGCGAGCCTTGCAAAAGGATTGTTTGAACAAGTGAAAGCACCCTAAGCTACCAAGTAAGGTCCATCTTTGCTGGTACACTCTAGGTACTTCATATTTTCTAACAGCACAAACCCACTTCACAGAGACCAGTCTGTGACACAAATAAACTGAGAGGAACAATTTTGCCTACAGTAGAAAGTTGTCACAAATATAAGTGGACTAGCAGTGGAGGCTTGATGCATGCTTTGAAGATGAAGAGTTAAGCTAACTTGTTGCCATGTAAATGATCCATTGGCATATTTTCAGAAAGAGTGAAAGCTCTTTTTTGTGACTGAGTGTTGAACTGCGCACTAGGCTGCAAAATGGAGCTACAGGAAAAAATCAGCTTATTTCTGCTTATGTCTACTTGAGAGTAGTTAGAAATTCAGAGCTTGAAATCAAGTTCAATTCTCATTTTCACCAAGTCTGTCCAAATTTTGGGAAGGCAACTTGACCAAAAATATCTGTTCAAAAAAATTCTGTGAGTAAGAAATCAGTCCTTGTACATTATCTTCTCTGCAGGAAAAAAACCTGGTTTCAAAAATTTTGGCTTGATTACTTCTGGTGTAGCTAATGACCTCTGCATCACCTCCTCTATGAAATTTTCAAATTTTCACTCTGACACCTTTATACTTGATTCACTTCCTGAATTACTAAATAATGCCAAAGCGTTTTGTAAGTGAAAAGGCAAAGTTCAAGCACTGTCCACATGCACATGTGTGTCTTTCAAAAAGCTGTAAATGTGGACACTTCAGTTCCACAAAGATATATTTTGCTCCTAGAAATAATTTGCTTCTATTACCTCTTACAATCTGAAAGATTTTTTTTTTTACACCAAAATACAATACATATTTACATAGGGTCTTTGCCAGCTTAAAAAATTTTTTTTTTATTTCTTCTGTAGAAAGCAGGCAATTTTGCTATCCCCACTCTACAGATGGGAAAATGCAGCACAGATACTGTGAAGTGGTCATGCACTGGACAGATGGTGAGGCAGGGAGAGAACTCATGCCTTCAGAAGCTCAGTACGATGCTTCAACATAAATCAAGCAAAGTTTTTTCTGCCCAATATTTTTATAGGTCTGATGACAATGTGAATGGAGTTGAGATCCCTTAGAAAGTAATTTCTGTAGTCCATGCATCCTATGAAGTGGGGAGAAACATCAACTCAGTATAAAAGTCTTCAAGAAAGAAAAATAGCACTGTAGTAAGAGCTGTATGCAATTCAAACAATTTTTTTTTTTTTACTTTGTCTCCATTCCTTTCTGTACATTGTTTGTATTTGCATTGCTACTTGTATATCATTCTTCTAAATATCCTTTGGGTGAATAGGTATGTACTTTTTCTGTTTATTTTTGTTACCAATGTTTAGAAGTTAGAATGTGCTCCTTTACCTAAAAAAATTATTGTTGTAGGGTTGCTTCTATGCAAAGGTTGTTACTGTGCTAAAACATGTTTTATTTCAATAAAAATTGTCTGTGAAGATGGATGCAATGGTTGCTGCATAGACACATAACTTGCTTCCCTTAAGGAAAAACAGAAGTCACACAGTAGGGATGAATGACATAGATGCTGCACAGAAGCACGGGGGAAAGAACCAGAACCGTCCTTTATTTATTTGTAATGAAAAAATCAACACATTGTTTTAAATTATTTGGGTTTCACAGAGGCAGGCAGGTAGGAAGAGAAGAAAGAGAGTTGGGAGAGAAGAAGGGAGGAGAGTGGGAAGCGAGGAAAGAGGGAAGGAGGAAGGAAGGAAAAGGGAGGAAGGGAAGGAAGAAAGTTTAAAGTTAGCCACTAAATCTGACCAAGGGACTGTCTTTCTAGGATGCACAGCAGAGATCTAAGGAGACATGAGGAATGTGACTTTGCTGTGGTGTTAAATGGCTTCCAGAACTGACCCTTGTCAAGCAACCACAAGCATGGTCAGAGCCAGCGTGCAGCTTCCTGCACACATCTACGGAAACAGGCGGTGAGAACTCTGTGTTTGAAGTGGAAAGTTCCTTTGGGCTGTCTAGCTGCCTTGTCATTGATGGGCATTTGATCTTGCATTTTCAGCCTATGTCCAGGCTTGCACTGAATCACATTGCTTTGCAGACAATCACAGATACTCACATGGTGCTTTGCTAGCACACATTGGGAAGTCTTTAGTTAAGCAGCCCTGTTCAAACTGAGCAGCTGCAGGATTAAATTCCCCATGGATTCCATGCCCCTCAGTATTATCATAAGCATTTATGTTCAGCACAGCAAATCAGGAAAAAAAAAAGCATATACAGATATAAGGTAATCAATTAAGGGTCCTTCCTCTTTGGATGCAAATCTCCATCATCCATTTGTTGAGTCCTTTTGAGAGAAATTAACCACTCCTTAAAAGTGCATATTTCTTTCAAATTGCTCTAAAGGGACTCTAAAAGGATAATTCAGATAAAGAAATTTACATTATAGATGTCTAGAACTGAATCAGTCTTAACAGAGGTAGCAAAGGTTGTGCTGATAATATCCTTTCTTGACTTAGCTGAGGAGATGTTAGTTCATGTCTTGAAGGTCCTGGCTCCTTAGGCTTACCCTCAGCATGCTTGTCATCCCCTGGCAGCAATGAGTTCAGCTCAGAAATTCAGAAGCATTTGCAGCAGCTTGTTTTTTCCAAATGTCCTGGTCTAAGCACATGGTCTGGAACTGGGCAATACAGTCTGGTCTACCTGCAGCCTGACAGGGCCCACCCTCTTACAAGATTCCCAAAACACCAGGCTAATGGGACACTCACCCAACTCTCAGCTAAAACCTGTCTGTTCTGCAGTTTGGGACACCAAACCTCTGCCCAAACTGACAGGAGTGTGCTGGCATCATCAGTCTGGTGGTAACCAAGGGGAAAGTCGGGTTCCTATCCACTGTAAAATAAATCCATATGCATTGTCACAGGGGGAAGGGATCAGTTTCCTCTCTTCCTCAACCCACAGCTGGACTAAAAATTAAGCTCCCATTTGCATTTTCTCCCCACTCCTCCTTGATGTGCTTGACATGCTTGGCTGCCCCACCTTCTGTGGCTTGAGGTCCTTGCCCACAGGCAGGATGGGCATTGGGGCACCGAGCAGTAGCAGTGGCTGGGAAGGCTCCTCCTCCCTGCCTGCCTGGGCCCCATAGCAGGGTGAGAATCAGGGGCTAAAATAGGACTCCTAGCCTGGGCCATTGTCTGAGCCAAAAGCAAACCAACACAAAATATCTCTGGGACATATATTTCCACGTGCTGCTGACACACCAAGAGGATTTGAACCCTGGAGATGCAGCAAAGCTCCAAGAGCCACAGCCTGTCCTTTGGCTGGCTGGGCTTGGCAGCAGCCCTGCAGGGCCACACTTGCACAAGTACACTACCCAGCCCCAGAAATGTTTGGTTGGCTCTGTACCCTGCCAGCTTTTGCTTTCTGACCCAGCTCCATCTTCCAGCAGAGACATGTACAGCACCTTTTCTGCTCTTATGTGACATAACATATGGGTGCTCTTGAGTGCCACCCTCTTTCTTACCTGCTGTTCTGGGTATCAACAAACCTGTTCTTAGCCCTAAGCAAAATCTCCTGGCAATGCTCACAGGCTGGCTGGTGCATTTGGATCATAGACATTTTTCACCTATATCGCTGCAGGACACACCACAAAGTCCCCTGGGGTGTGTCAGGCTCAGGTGGTCCACTTCTAGTGAGGCTGCACCCCAAATTCACTCAGTTCAGTCAGCCCCAGATTGTACTGTGCTCAGGAATAAGAGTCTTGCCTGAGTGTGCCCTCAGTAGACACCAGACTTAAAGGCATCCTCTCACCTCTCTACTACGACCCTTCCAATATTTTAAGAAGAAACAGAAATTCTTTCCTGGTAAAGAGCCCCAAAAAGGTGTGCAACATGATACGGTCCCATGTGAGCAGGATTTCCTGCCTCACATCTGAACATTGCTTAAGAATTATTTAGCCTATTTTTCCTTCTAGCATGTAACATGAAGTTTTCCATTTGTTACTACTTACAAACAAGTATCATGACTAATTTGACAAATTACTCCAGATTGAATACCTCTGCTGGAATTTTTTTTTAAAGCCTACATCATTCTGGACTAGTTGTTGGAGGAGAAACAACCTCCTTGACAACAGATAGAAAGGAGCTCTTAGTTCGAATTAGGAATTAAATCAATTTCTTCTATACCTGTATCATGCTTTAATCCTGGCTGGCAACACTTGCCCACTCTTGCCCCTGCTGGAATGGGGGAGAGCTGAGAAGGATAAAAGTGAGAAAACCTGTAGCTTGAGATAAAGACAGTTTGATAAATAAAGCAAAAGCTGTGCAGACAAGCAAAGCCACAAAAGGAATTTATTCACTCCTTCCCATGGGCAGGCAGGTGTTCAGCTCTGTCCAGCAAAGCCAGGCCCCATCACATGTAACAGTGGTTTGGGAAGACAAATGCAGACACTGCAAATGTCCCTCCCTTCCTCCTTCCCACAGCTTTGTCTGCTGAGACACTGCATGGTCTGGAATATCCTTTGGTCAGTGGCTTCAGCTGTCCTGGCTGTGTCCCCTCCCATGTCCTTGTGCACCCCCAACCTCCTCACTGTCACGGTGGGCTGAGGAGAAGAGGCCTTGACTGTGCAAGCCCTGCTCAACAATAACTAAAACATCGCTGTGTTATCAACACTCTTTCCAGGAAAAATCTGAAACACAGCCCTATACTAGCTACTATGAAGAAAATTAATTCTGTCCCAGCCAAACCCAGCACAACCCGTGCCCCCAAAGCTGTTATGTACATGGATGAAATTTTGTCCCCACAAATCACAGAGATCAGTGGGAATTTCGGTTGCCAAAGTGAAAGGGTTGAGAATCAACCCAAGGTGAAAATTATCGTTTTCCAGGGGAATTATAAATTATCAATGGAAGGAAGCAAGTCTGAGATTTGTCTTTGAACAGAGACTTCCCTGAAGAAAATTCTCTTAATTTTCCTTTAACTATGTATATCAATAATGAATACAAGACTATCAGTCTAGTCCCATGATACTGAATAAATTACTACCCACTGGATCATAAATCAAGTGTTTGCATAATTTGGCTATTTACAAATCGAGTCTCAGTCCAGAAACCACTTTTTCCCAATGCAGTCATTGTAGTTAAGCGAATACTTGGAAAACACACAAGATCTCATCTATTTATCAGTTTCTTTTCAAACAGCTGTTCATATCTGTAGTAAAAGGGAAGATGCAAAATGTTCTTGGACTGTATTCAAAATATGAAAATTATCATAGTAACAGTGGGAACAACAAAAACCTCATGAAGGGGATCCAGCTTTCTTTTCACTGGCTCTCAGGACACAGATGCCATTGAAACAGAGTCTCCCAGGAGGATGTTTTGGTAACACAAAACCAGAGCACCTTTTCCTGGCCAGGGGATGGCTGCATATGGAGCAGCTGGCACATCTGATGGCTTGTGCCGAGCTCTGTCCTCACCTACAAAAAACAGTCCTGCGAGTTGCTCTCCACTTCTGGAAGGGCACTAGTAACATATTCTGCTTCCCTCAAATGCTAGTTTAATGAAGGGTTTTGCTGCTAGAAAAAAGTGTGCTGAGGGATTTATGGAAAATTGGGCCAGGACTTACTCCAAAGCCAGCATTGACCTGAACTCCCCCAAATGTACCTGTCAGAGGACAGGGGGTGACTCCAGAGACTTTCTATCTTTCTTTACATTTAGCACAGGAGTTTCACTCTGCTCAGATAACCAATTATGGGCCAGAGTCTGCTCAAAGTGGGCGTGCACCCCACAACCAGAGTGTTGCAGTATGCTGCTTTTCCACTCATGTAAATGGCAGGGTAAGGACCAAAGCAAAGAGGGAGCTTGCTTGGAAGCCATGCCTCCGAGCTCATTCCAAACAGATATGTGGAACCATAATATTGTGCTTAGAAATACATTTGAGTTTCCGTGGTCATTTTTAGATGCAATAAACTAATGAGAGCCATGAAAGCTGGAATCAGCCACTGTTCTCATTTCCAAGATAAACATCTCAAAATACATTATGAAGAAAATAAAGCAGACCAAGTTGCTAGTAAGGTTTCCAAGTGTAGGTGGCTTGTTTTGAAGTTCCATTAATGTTTTTAAATTTGTTTTGGTGCCAGCCTGCAAAGCAAAAATATTCCAAGAGATAACATAAAGGTACATAGTCAAAGGAAGAATAAACCTATTATTCATCTACTGCAAGGCATTTGGCCACAATGAAGTAAGAGATGGAGAATGGAAAGTTGTTGACGTGTCCGGAAGATGGAGATAATTTTGTGGAACGTAGCACAAAGTTTAGTGCTATCTATTAAAAAAAAAAAGAGAAAAGATTGCTAGGTTGTGGGAGAAGGAAACCAGCTACCCAGAAGACAGAGGAAGCCCCACAGTCACAGCAATGTCATCCTGGGTTAATTTATCCAAGTTAACCCATGTGCAGCCATGCCCTTGGGCAGGATACGCAAGATATTTACTTCTCACACCTGCAAACCTCTTTCCATCTCCTCTGGAACAACAATAAAACCTGCAGTTAAAAAAAAAAAAAAAAAAAAAAAAAAACCCCCAAAAAAAA
>VYZP01010456.1:56893-68406 GCA_013400635.1 Hypocryptadius cinnamomeus | reverse complement strand
TGGAGGGACACGGGACACGGGGGGACAGGGGATGAGGAGTGGGGGACACGGGCTGGGGGCTGGGGGACACGGGGTAGGGATGGAGGGACACGGGATGGGGACACCGGCGTGGGGCCAGGGGGACACCCGGGGCTGGGAGGAGGGACCGGGACAGACCCGGGGCGTGCCGCTCCTTCCCGTGCCGTGGGCTCTGTGCCCGGTGTCTGTCCCGGTGTCACCCGTGTCCCTCTGTCCCGCAGCACCCGCGGGCGCTACGGGGAGGGTGCAAAGCAGGAGAAGTTCCGGTTCGCGCTGACGCTCGTGTTCATCCAGTGCGTGATCAACGCCGCCTTCGCCAAGCTCCGTAAGTCCGGGAACCCCGGGAACCCCGGGCCGGTTGTGGCGGGGCCGGGGCCGCTCCTGAGCCGTCCCCGTCCCTGTCCCCGCAGTGATCCGCCTGACGGACGCAGCGCGGCCGGACCGCACGCGGGGCTGGCTCTACGGCGCCTGCTCGCTGTCCTACCTGGGCGCCATGGTGTCCAGCAACTCCGCCCTGCAGTTCGTCAGCTACCCCACCCAGGTGGGCACAGGGACACGGGGACATGGGGACACAGGGGGACACAGCTGGGACACAGCTACCCCACCCAGGTGGGCATAGGGACACGGGGACATGGGGACACAGGGGGACACAGCTGGGACACAGCTACCCCACCCAGGTGGGCACGGGGACACAGGGGGACACAGCTGGGACACAGCTGCCCCACCCAGGTGGGCATGGGGACACGGGGACATGGGGACACAGCTAGGACACTGCTACCCCACCCAGGGGGACACGGAGGGACATGGGGACACAGGGACATGGGGACACAGCTGTGACACAGCTGCCCCACCCAGGTGGGCACAGCGGGACATGGGTACACAGCTAGGACACTGCTACCCCATCCAGGTGGGCACAGGGACATGGGGACACAGCTGTGACACTGCTACCCCACCCAGGGGGACATGAGGACACAGGGACATGGGGACACAGCTACCCCACCCAGGGGGACACAGGGACAGGGCTGGGACACGGGAGGACACAGCTGCCCCACCCAGATGGGCATGGGGACACAGCTGCCCACCCAGGGGGACACAGGGGGACACGGGGACAGGGCTGGGACACAGCTACCCCACACAGCATGGGGACACTGAGGGGACCCTGGCTGTGACACTGACCCTGCCATTTCCTGGGGTCACTTTTGTGTCCTGGTCCCTGCTGGGGGTGCAGGGAGAGCTCCAAGAAGGGACAGAACTCCCCAGAAATGGTGGCAGTGTCACCTGGCAGGGAACTGGGGTCACTCCCTCTCAGGTGGGGACTGAGCTCTTCCTATGGGGCCTCAGCTGCCCACGGGGGTGTTTGGGGGTCTCGTTTTTGGGGTCTCTCTCACTTTTGGGGTTTCACTTTGGGGTGTGGATCATTAACGCCCCTCTTCCCTTCCCAGGTTCTGGGCAAGTCCTGCAAACCCATCCCAGGTAAGAGAATTGCCCATTTTTGGGGGGTTTGGGATTTCTGGGCCTCCCTGGCAGAGCCATCTGGGCTGGGGTTGCAGGGAGGGCTTTGGGATCAGCTGGTGGCATCCTGTCTCCCCAGCCGTGATTTGGGAATGACTTTTTAGGGGTTTAATTGCTTTGGGCGGATTTTGGGGTAGTTTTTGATGTCCCTTTTCCCAGTGGTGCTGCTGGGGGTGATTTTTTAGGGGTTTAATTCCTGTGGGTGGGTTTAGGGGCAGTTTCTGACCTCCCTTTTTCCAGTGATGCTCCTGTGGGTGATTTTTTAGGGGTTTAATTCCTGTGAGAGCATTTAGGGACAGTTTCTGACCTCCCTTTCCCCAGTGATGCTGCTGGGGGTGACCCTGCTGCGGAAGAGGTACCCCCCAGCCAAGTACCTGTGCGTGCTGCTCATCGTGGCAGGGGTGGCCCTGTTCCTCTACAAGCCCAAAAAAGGGACAGGGGACACCGAGCACGTCTTTGGCTACGGGGAGCTGCTCCTGGTGAGTGCAGGGACCCCACGGGGACCCCACAGGGCTGGGACTTGGGGGGTGGCACCTGGGAGGAGCCCCAGGGGACTCAGGGGGGATTTACTCCTGGGAGAAATCCTGGGACTCAGGGGATTTACTCCTCACCTGGGATAAACCTGGGCTCCCAGGTGGGATTTACCCCAGGATAAACCCAGGCTCCCAGGTGTGATTTACACCTCACCTGGGATAAACCTGGGCTCCCAGGTGGGATTTATACCTGGGATAAACCCCAGGATACACCTGGGCCCCCAGGTGGGATTTACCCCTCACCTGGGATAAACCTGGGCTCCCAGGTGGGATTTGCCCCTCACCTGGGATAAACCTGGGCTCCCAGGTGGGATTTACCCCTCACCTGGGATAAACCTGGGCTCCCAGGTGGGATTTACCCCTCACCTGGGATAAACCTGGGCTCCCAGGTGTGCCCTGGGGCTGCAGCAGGCCGGGTGTGCTGAGAGGAGCCTCTGTGCCCTGCGCCCCTCCAGCCCCACTGACAATCCCTGTTGGTAACTCTGTGAAAGGGGGAATTGCCATTTTCCCTGGGGAGAAGAACCGGGGCCTGACGGTGTCCCCTGTCTGTCTGTCCCCTGTCTGTCTGTCTGTCTGTGGGTGCCCAGCTGCTGTCGCTGACCCTGGACGGGCTCACGGGGGTGTCCCAGGACCACATGAGGGCTCACTACCAGACAGGCTCCAACCACATGATGCTCAATGTCAACCTCTGGTCCACGCTGTTCCTGGGGGCAGGTGAGGAGCCAGGGGTGGATCCGGGCCCGGAGCCCTCTGGGCCTTGGTTTTGTTGGGGTTTTTTGGGTTTTTGCCCAGCCCTGCCCCTCCCTGGGCTCTCCTGGAGCTCCCAGAGCAGCTCCTGCTCCAGCTGGGAGCACGAACTGGAGCCCAGGAGGGCTGGGAGCTGCCTCTGGCACTGGAGCAGCTTTAAGGTCCCTCCCAGCCCATTCCCAGATTAACACTCCTGATTAATTGCTGGGGACTGTTCTGTTGGAATTTGATCCCAGTTAATGATCTTTCTTTCACTAATTAACCAGGAGGGCGATTGCTTCTGCTGCTGGTGTTTCCTGCTGGAGTTTGTGGGGCTCACTGCCTGGTTTGGGGGTTCTGAGCCCAGCCTGACCCCACGAGGGTGGGAATCCCCATCCAGGCTGCTCCTCCTGGGCTGTTTTCCAGGGATCCTGTTCACGGGGGAGCTCTGGGAGTTCCTGAGTTTCACGGAGCGTTATCCCAGCATCATCTCCAACATCCTCCTCTTCGGCCTCACCAGCGCCCTGGGCCAGGTCAGGGGTCAGGGACGGCATTTGGGGTGGGGTTTGCTTCCCTGGGAGGGGCTGGGATGGAATTCCCAGGGAATCTGTGGCTGCCCCATCCCAGACCAGGCTGGAGCACCCTGGGATAGGGGAAGGCGTCCCTGGATGAGCTCCAAGGCCCCTCCAGCCCATCCCAGGATGCCATAAGCCCACTTGAACCCAGGAAAAGCCAGGATTTGAAGGGAGATCCTTTGGGATTTCCCCCTGGCTGCCTGTCCTGGCAGTGCCAGTGACAGGGGCTCTGTTCTGGCGGGGCAGAGTTTCATCTTCATGACCGTGGTGTACTTCGGGCCCCTGACCTGCTCCATCATCACCACCACCCGCAAGTTCTTCACCATCCTGGCCTCCGTGGTGCTCTTTGCCAACCCCATCAGCCCCATGCAGTGGGTGGGCACCATCCTGGTGTTCCTGGGTGAGTTTGGGGGCAAAATCCACGGGATCCCTGCCCTGGGAGCTCCTCAAACCCATGGGAACCTCTGCAGGGAGTGTGGGACCAGCGGATCGATTCGGTCCCTTCCTCCCCAGCTCATTCCATGGGTAAATTTGGGGATATTCAGCTGATTTTTCCCAAAATTCACATCTCCCTGCTGGTTTGAAGAACTCAAACTTGTGTTTTGTCTCCTGCCAGGCCTTGGGCTCGATGCCAAATTCGGGAAGGGGGTGAAGAAGACGTCGCATTGAGGTCGATCGGGCGATCCCGCAGTTGGAATGAACTTTTAATTTATTGTCTTGTACCTCAGAATCTGGTGTGGAACTGGACTCAGGACGGGGAATCACAAGGAAACCGTGTGGAATTTATTTTTGGGTTGAGTTTGGTTTGGTTTTTTAATTCTAAATGGTCTCTAAAATGTAATCCTTTAGTTTGAGGTGTAATTTTGCTTTTTTTGTGTAATCAGAGCTGCCCCCTGAGCCGAGCAGCAGCAGCAGATCCTTGCCTTAACAGGAAAACACAAATCCTTCCTATCTTTATTAAAGAAAACCAGACAATGCCCACTTCTCCAGGACTTTTTTTGGGGATTTGGCTGATTTGGGGGGGAACCCAGCTCTGCTCTCCAGGGAGGGAGAGGAATGATCCCAGTCCTTTGGGGTGATTCCTGGATTAAAGCCTTGTTGGAGGCACCTCCTTCCTGTTGTGGGGTTTTCCAGAGGGTCGGAGCAGCCCCTTGGATTTTCTCCCACTGGGATGTGTCAGCAGGGAAATCCTGAATGTGCCTCAGGAAATGAGAATTCCCCAAATTCGGGGCAGCTCCTCTCCCACCCCCTGGGATGCCCCAGCAGGAATTCCCAGAGCAGCTCTCTGGGGTTCCTGACCCCTCCTGAAGAGCCTTTGGGATGTTCCTGCCTGGATCCAGCTGTCCCTTGGAATAAACCCCAAAGGAACGGGGTGGGATTCAAGGAATTTCCATCCTCTGCTGCCTTTTCTTCTCCAAGGCACTTTGGGAGAGGGACGATTCTGTTCCGTGGGTTTTGGGCTCTGCTCCTTTTTCCCATCCTGAGGCAGGGCTTGGATTGGGGGCAAACGCCAGGAAACTCCTCCTGTTCCCAGGGAAGGGCCAGGGATGCACAAAATGCTGCCAGAACATCCAGGGAAGGGCAAAAGGGATTTTAATTCCTGCTGCCAAGGCTGTTGGGTTTATTCCTGGCAGGAAGTGACCGAGGGTGCCCCATCCAGCCCTGGGGTCCTGGGAGGTGTCCCAGGGTGGGACTGGATGGGATTTAAGGTCCCTTCCAGCCCCAACCATTCCATGATTCCCAATAAGTGCACCTGGAGGCAGCTCAGAATTCCCAAGGGACAAATCCCAGTGCCCAGGCTCTCCACAGCTCTCTGGGCTTCACCTGCCCTGGCTCAGTCCCAGCTTGGACCAGACCTTCTCCAGCTCACGGGATGCAAATCCAGGTAAATCAAAGATTTTGGGTTTTTTTCAGCCCTGGGATCTCCCTCTGCCTGTGCAGTTTTGGGATCAGGAGCTCTTTCCCAACAGGAGTTCTGGGGCAGGAGTGAGGCTCTGGAATGTTCTGGGGCTGGCCTGGCTGGGCAGGACATTCCCGCAGGGAATTCCCGGGCTGGCCCTGGGCAAGATGGGGATTTGTTGGGTGCCCCGGGCGGGTGCAGATGGCTCGGGCCGAGCTGAGCAGCTCTGAACCGATCCCAGTTTTCCTCCTTCCTGGCTTTTGTTGGCTTCAGATCCCAATTTCAGCCACTCCGGCCTCAGTTACCGGCAGGGGGAACTCTGCTTTAACCATTCCCAACCAACGCCGGGAGAAACCCAGCAAAAAAACAGCAAAAAGCGGCTCCTGTGCCACTCCTGCTCGAGCCGTGCTGCTGGAGCCAAACCCAGCTGCAAATCCTGCTTTTCTCCTGGTTTTTTCCCCCATTTTCATTGTGTTTAATCCTTCCCGGCCACGAGCAGAGCCCCCTGGAGCCGGGCTGGGAGCTGAAATCTGCCCTGCTCCTCCCGGCCTGGGGAACATTCCCTCTGGGATTCTGCCTGGAGGACATTCCCGCTGGAATTCTCCCGGGAAGCTCCGTCCGGGGCAGGGGATCGGAACCGGGCCGGGAAGGGGAGGTGGGATCGAGGAGCTGAGCCCGGCTCCCGCAGGGGGCATTTGGCAGCTCTGCTCCCTCTCCTTTCATCCCCGCTGCTCCTCCTGCAGCTCCAGCAGCTCCAGCAGCAGATGGCTCAAAAAAAAAAAAAACAACCAAATGTTTGGAGAGGGGACTGAAATTTTGGATATTTCGTAGGGATGGAGATAATCCTGTAAGTGATGATTTTCTGGTCACGGGAGAGTAAAGGTGGATAAGGAATTGTTGTTATTCCCTTGGGATCTTGGTGTTCCTTTGAAATACCTCAAGGAGGTTTTGGGGATAGCAAGGAAAGGTTTCCAGGCTGGTGAATGATTTGATGATTTAATGATTTGCTTCCCTGCAGGTTTGGTTTAATTGTCCCCACATCGAATCAAATATTGGGATTTTCCCTTCATAAACTCCCAGTTTGGAGCCCCCAGGAGGGACCTGGAGGCAGCCCTGGAGCAGGAGCAGAGGCCTCTCCCCGTGGCCAGCAGAAAACTCTGCTGTAAATATCCCAAACCCTGAATATTCCAAGGCAATAAACCCCTCGTTTGTTAATTTGCTTGTGGTGAGCGTGGCTGGGAAAACAAAATCCTGGAATGGTTTGGGCTGGGAGGGAGCTGGGCTGGGAGCTGTGCTACTGTTTGAGGGGAAAAGCTGAATTTGGGGGACTTGGGGACAACGCTCAGGGCCCCCCCACCCCGCAGGTGCCGAGGTGTGGGGAGGGGGAAACAATTCCACAGCAGGATCAGGTTTTAATGAGTGCGGGATCAAAAGCAGCCTGGAAAACAAGAGCAGCCTCATCAGGAGCCGCTGCTAACGAGCACCAAAGCCCGCTCAGGGCTGGGGGAGCTGCTCGCTCACCGTTGTCAATTTAAAGGCTGAGTTCCTCCTCTCCTCCAAAATCGGCTTTGATGCCTCTCCAATCCAGGTAAAAATAGCAACCCACCAGATTCCCTGCGATTGAAACCTCCAGGGCAGCGTTTGTTTTAAGCGGTGTTTGTTTTCTCCCAAACAAAAGTGGCTTTTAATCATAGCAGCAAGGACTGAGGGAAGGTTTCTGGAGGTGTTTGGGAGGCAGGGAAGGAAATCTGTGTGGGAAATGTTCAGAGCAGAGAACTGGGAATGGTTGGAGAGGGGCCTGTCCCTGCAGAGCAGCAGGAATTCCCTCATGGAAGGGCTGGGTGGTCCCTGGGCTGCCCCGAATTTCGGGCTGTGCTGGACTGTCATGGTTTGGGATCTGTGTGCTTCCATCACACAATTCCAGAGCGGGTTTGGGTTGGAAGGACCCCAAAGCTCATCCAGCTCCATCCAGGGCCACCTCCCACTGTCCCAGGTGGCTCCAAGTTCCAATGTCCAGCTTGGATGGGACACTCCAGGGGTCCAGGGACAGCCACAGCTGCTCTGGGAATTCCATCCCAGCCCCTCCCCGCCCTCCCAGGGAAGGAAAATCCACCTGAAGGAAAATCCTGCAACCTCTGGATTCCTGCCTCGAACCTGGAAGCAGCCAATTCCCCAACTCTTTTCTACACGTATATAAGTGCCATCAATATTTGATGTATTTCTGTAAGAAACATCGATATTTTATTTACACACAAAAATAACTGCTTAACCTCTCTCCACCTGAGGAGCTGCTGAAGGTGGGGGTGTTTCCCTTCCCCTCCTGCCCTGTGAGTTCAGGGAAGGGAAGCTGGCACTGCTGGGCTCAGCCTCCTGCTCAGCTTTTGCTGTTCCACTGTGAATCCCACCCGGAGGAGAAGGGCTGCAGCAAATACAAATTTTAAAATAATACAAAACCGCAGGCTCTCCATTCCCCTTCCCGGGAGGATGCTCAGCCTTCCACGGTTCAGGGATTGCAGGATCCAGCAGCTCTGCCTGTCCCCAGCCCCCGAGCGTCCCCTGGGGCGCGCTGAGGTGACAGAGCCGGGGCTGCTGTGACAGGAGAAACCTCCGGAGGGGCTGGGGGGAGCAGGAGATCTGCGAGGGATGGAAACACCCCGGCACCAGCGGGAGAGAACGGATCTTTAATTGGCTGACACCAAAAAATGACCATTTCACAAGGAAACCATGGCATCCTGTGGTATCCACGTTATTTAATGATTTAAATCGCACACAAAGCAAGCATCTCCCAAGAGCTGGCCATGGTTCCGTGGCAATCTGTGGCGCAGCGTTCCTGGTGCTCTCCAGATGGGAAATGGGCTCCACAGGTGCCCCTGGCACGGGCAGAGGGGAGCAGCACCTCGCACGGGCTCCGTGAGTGCTGCACAAATTAAAGCCTCATTAAGTCTCCCCCGTGATTGAGCCGGGCTTTGTTTGCAGCGGGTTTGTTTGGGTTCGTAACAGAGCTGGCAAATCCAGGAAATAATGAAATAACTGCGTTTTCATCCTCTCCTGATAGGGGAGTTTAATTAGTGCTGCATTTTCAATAGCTCTGATCCCGCCGTGCCGCAGATCCTTCCTGGATAAGGGGATAATGATTGGAATCCTGTCCTGCAGCCCCGCGCTGGAGGCAGGGCTGCTCCGTTTCATCACGGCGGAGAAACGCTGGCAGCTCTCTGCAGCTCAGCCTCTCCCTAATTACATTTCTGGAGTTTTAGTAAATTGAAAGGGAAAACGCAGGAACAAAATAATTAAACCCGAAGAGGAAGTGAATATTAAAAAGCAGCAGCTAGTTAAAATTCTTGCACACAGCTCCTGTCAGAGCCGTCGGTTTAATCAGCTTCCCGTGGAAATCAAAGTGAGAGGGTGACACCTCCAGACCTGGGGGTACGGCAGCATTTGGTGTCCCTTGTCACAGGGAAATGCCACCTGCCTGCTGCCATCCTGGTGGGAATTGTCCCTAGAGCCAGGAATTCAGAGCTCTCGCTTCACACACACCAAAATCCCCATCCCAAGAGCCAAGGTTCAAGCACCTTGAATTGTTTATTTATCACAGAATTGTGTCCCAGGCACGAAGAAGTGACAATAATTCTCTTCTCCCAGCCACCAAGGGGGACAGAGCTGAGCCTAAATAACTTAGCAAAGGGAGAAGAGGTGAAATTCCACCTCCGTTTCCACAGGTGCCCAATTTAATTTTTCACTTCCCGGGAACAAGAGAATTTTGATCAGGAGAACCTGAAAAGGCACTTGACTTCCCCACTGCAAAGTGACACTTGGCCAGTGCTGGATTAAAGGAGAATTTCTGTTTGTTCTGGTTACAGAGAAGCTGCCAGGGAGGAGGGGGGATCTCTTTGTTGTCTGTAAAACTGGTGCTGTAATTTCCTCTGCTACTTCAGCTCTGAGAGGAGAAACACATCGCTAAAAATCCGCAGCTTAGGTGGGAATATAAAACGGGAATGGAAGAGGGATGAAAGGCGGTTTCCAGGAGAAGCGTGTGGCCAGCACGGGAATGCAAACACCAGCCCTGCACCTCACAGAGCCATTTCTTCACCAGCACAGCATCACCTGCTGCTCTGTCACCACGGGCAGCACTTGGGGACACGAAGGAATGCAGCAGCATAGGAGGATTGCTCAGAGGAGGATTCGCTTGCCAGAAAAACCTGGGACACTGCAGAGAATATTCCCAATAATCCAGGAGCCAGCCGGGGGTGGACGTGGCAGCCCCTGGCCAGGAGCAGCATTTCTCACCTGGGAGAAGGAGAGAGAAGACAAAAATATTTTGCATTTCGCATCTCAATAAGCGTGGCTGTGCTGTGGGACCTGGGTAATTCGGTTCTTGGGGTGCTTTGTGTGTAGTGGAATTGATTCACCCTGAGGCTGGAAGTGAGGAGGGGAAGACTGCTCTGGATAAGCTTCTCTACAAACGTTCAGGTAATCAAGGACTGGTAACAATGACATCTTTGCTTCACTGGTTACAAACCACTACAAAGTAGCAGAGAAGAGCCATACCAACAAATTAATTACTTCCTGTGCTTGAAATGTATAAATAAGTTAAAAAGTTTTGTATCACCTTGGGCGTGGAGCAACTTTGTCAGCCACACACGAGCCTGGGCCAAGAAGAAAGCAAGGCCTGACTCGATAACACTGAAAAACGGGTGGAGTCTTATTTTTCACAATGTTTTTGGAGGATTTTGGTAACACTTCCTCACAGAGCTGTGAGGGGAGATGGCTCCCGCCATTCCCTCAGGCAGCCAGGTCCTCATGGAACTGTGAGGGAAGATGGCTCCCGCCATTCCCTCAGGCAGGCAGGCCCTCATGGAGCCGTGAGGGGAGATGATTCCCGCCATTCCCTCAGACACGTGTCCCCTCACGGAGCCGTGAGGGAAGGAGAGATGGCTCCCGCCATTCCCTCAGGCAGGTGTCCCCTCATGGAGCCGTGAGGGAAGGAGAGATGGCACCTGCCATTCCCTCAGGCAGGTGTCCCCTCACGGAGCCGTGAGGGAAGGAGAGATGGTTCCCGCCATTCCCTCAGGCAGGTGTCCCCTCACGGAGCCGTGAGGGAAGGAGAGATGGTTCCCGCCATTCCCTCGGGCAGGTGTCCCCTCACAGAGCTGTGAGGGGAGATGGCTCCCGCCATTCCCTCAGGCAGCCAGGCCCCCATGGAGCCGTGAGGGGAGATGATTCCCGCCATTCCCTCAGACACGTGTCCCCTCACGGAGCCGTGAGGGAAGGAGAGATGGCACCTGCCATTCCCTCAGGCAGCCAGGCCCTCATGGAGCTGTGAGGGGAGATGGTTCCCACCATTCCCTCAGGCAGGTGTCCCCTCATGGAGCTGTGAGGGGAGATGGCACCTGCCATTCCCTCAGGCAGGTGTCCCCTCACGGAGCCGGGAGGAAAAGGGCGATGGCACGCCGAGAAACCTCCCCAGGGACGGGGAAAAGACGGTGCCCCCCTGCGAGGGCCGTGTGGGGCAGGGCTCTGTGGCGGACATGGGGGCAGCGAGAGCGCCGCCCGCGCCGGCCCCGCGGTGGAACGGCACTGCGACAGCAGCAGCCGGTGCCGAACGGGAGCAGCGGGGCCAGCGAGGCACAGGGCGCACGCTGCGCGGCGCTGCCAGGCGAGCATTCATCAGCGGGCAGCAGAGGGGCAGGGCCGCCGGGGCACGCCTGCCACAAAGTGATCTGTGCGTGACAGCAGGACGGACTGGACCGGCCACAAAGAGGGGCCTGGACGCAGCGCATGCGCAGGAACCGGCCCGGCCGCGCGTGCTCGCGGCGGTGGGGGGAGAGGTCTCGCGCGACGGGGCACGGCTATAAAAGGCGGTGGGCGTGGCCGGTGGCATCAGTCCCTCAGTGCGCGTGCGCGGCCGTGAGGGCAGCGCTGGGCAGCGCCATATCCCGGCCCCCCACCCCCCGCCGCCCCGGCACCGCGCGCATGCGCGCTGAGCTGCTGCGGGCACCTGCGCAATAGTGATCCCCGGGTCGCGCTCGGCGGAGACCGGCCCGGGAGGACATGCTGCCAAATAGTGATCCCTAGCTGCCGGTGGTCTCCTGAGGGGGCTGCGGGGTCCGGGGCCGTCCCCACACACCGCACCTGCCCGGGCACCGCTCCCCGCCTCCCTCCGGCCTCCCACCAGCGCCGCACCGCCGGCGGGGCCGCTCCTCGGGCCGCGAGGTGAGAGCGGAGGGGAAGGAGTTGTGAGGGGTGGGGGGG